>MJUU01028169.1:190736-202308 GCA_002080025.1 Modiolus philippinarum
GAGCCTTTAACTGTTCTTTCTATGGATAACTTTTTCAACATAACCAAATGGCAGAATTTTGTAATCTCTTGGGTAATGCCGGTAACTGGCACATAAAGACATACAGTTGAACACAGTGGAAATACATAAGTCATGTAAGAAATATGGTCCTAAAAATCCAGATCCTATTGGATAAAATACTGACCATTGACATTTTTGATAAACTATGATCTATATTTTTTTCAATACATAGTAAATTCATCTTATAGAATTTTTCTTGAGTCAATATCATTTTGAAAAAAATAAAACAGCCAATTTTTCAAACTTTTATTTGCCTTATACAATATTTAAAATATATGGACAAATTCCTACATGTATCTCTCTAAGTACATGATCCTATGTAAAGTTTTTCACCTCAAGTTGTTATATTGTAAACAAGTGCCGGTACAAACGATCTTATGTTTGATGTTATTATCTTGTCATCAACACGGATCACGTAATTAAAACATTTAAACGATCTTACCTTGCCACCTTCATTGACTATACGAACATATTTTCCTTCTTGATTCACTTCTAATATTTTCACATCTCCAATCGCACTAGCAATAGAATTATTCATAATTAGATTTAATTATCCACTTTAAAAACTATAAACTTTAAAAAAATAAACAATCACAAGTTTTTACACTTTAATTCCTTATATACAATTTAACAATACACTAAAGAACACAAAAAAGATTCAATGATTCGTTTTAAAGCATTGTAATTTACAACCCCCAACGTGTATTGGACGGTAACTATGCAAACTTTGGGATATTGATTACAGCTAAATACTAACAGCCTATACAAACGTTTTGAAATCTATGTTCGGTAAACCTTGCGATAATCCTAGGAGAAACTCTATGTACCTATACCCAATCTGTTCATTTTATTATGGAAAGCCTATTATGACAAATGGCTTAACAATTAAATTCACCCAGTTCAATCTGTGTTTAAGTACACATTATTTAAATTTTGTTTTAAGTTTCAATTATCTATTGAATTAATTTAAATTTGAAACGAGATTAAATTATGACTTGTTACAAAATATGGTGCCTTTAATCTCTTCATATATATGGATTAATGGTAAATTTTCAACAATTTAAAATACCATGATTTAAATCAAAGCTACACCAGAATAATTCTAAATGTACATTATATCATTTTATTGCAAATAGTAAAACAATGTCCACTTTCAATAACATTATCGATCAAATAATTATAACAATTACCAGTAAAAATTTTTTCTCCTTTGCAATATTATAGATGGTAATGAAAAAAGAATTTTAGAGTGAAAAAATTTCACTCAATGAAATGAATATTGATCTAAATCAAACCTAAAATTTTAGTTAATTCTGCATTATGAAAAGAATAATTAAACCAGAATTCGCCAGATTTTCCCAGAATGCAATGATTTTCATGATGTCACAACTGGTAGATGAAGCCAAAGTGTCACTCTTGTGCGAGTTTGCTAATGTCGTGGTGTTCATCACTATTCATCCTGTATGAACTCTTTTATAACTCACACATATAATTTTTTCAGTCACTTCATGAATTTTTTTCATAGAAGAATGAAATTGCAAATAATTTCATAAGTATCATATATTAATGAAAACAATTACATTACTGTGGCAGCACTTTTATTTATGGACATCAATTTTTGTGGTTTTCATAAATATCTCATTGTCATGGGAACTTAAATTCTTGGTTTCTAATTTTATGCATTAAAACTCTAAAAAAAATGCATTTTGTTGGGAATGTAGTTACTTGGTTTTAACAAACCATGAAGTCCATAAATTGGAATCCCACAAACAATGGTATTTTCACAGTACTTAATAAGCTCATTGATGAAGGCCTTATGGTGACTTCAAAATGAAGAATTACAAGAAAATCCTTGTTTCATTTATTTAATTTTACAATGCATTTGTAGAGATTTTGTCTCATGTTCTTTTACACCATATCCCTTATTTTTACATTAAGTACACAAATGTATTTTTAAAAATATGATAAAATCAGACAAAGAATTAGTAAAGATGATTTGTGATTTTCAGCAGAATTTGGCAATACATGAGACAAGCATGTAGTATGTGCATTATTATTTAATAATAAGAATAATATGATATTTACTCCATGTCTTTGTAAAATAAAGAGTATGTGTTATAACAAGGATATTGAAAATTTGAGGTGGTTCAATACAAAACAAATAATTGTTATTCTTCCCTTTAGAAAGATATTATGTTTGCTTACTGCTTATCTTTATTAGGAAATCATATTTCATTTCTTCACCTTCAAATACAAAGGTATAAGACAGACTGAATTGAATGCACTTTAGCATTGTTTAGAATTCATTCTTACTACTTTTACTCTCAAATGCTAAATATTTCATTTTTGGAAATTCAAGGCAGGCTGTATATACTTGCAAGAATACAATTTGCTAGACATGAACATGACTGGGCTACAGATCACATATTCAATGCCCACATGCAAAATTTTAGGCCAACTTACATGTCTTAAAAAAACAACTAAAATCAGGCAAAATGTATGTCTAAACTGCATTGAGTGCAATGCATAAATATGAAAAATTATGCATCTGTATATCAAATATCAAATGGCAAGGAGTAAAGGTTTAGGCTGTAGTATATATATGAGAAATATGTGCTCTTCATGCATGCCTGAGGGGTCTGGATCATCAAGAACACGAAGAATCAGGATATCCCAAGCATGCATTGTTGTTGTCATCCCAAATTGCATCATACATACCAATATGGTTGCTAAGGGACAGGTCAGTAAGCAGGAATGGACTTTAACCATTCTACTTAACCAAGTTGCTCATGCTTAAAATGTAGGTCAGAGACAGCATCGGAAGCATGCATTCCAGTCGTCATCTCAAAATGCATCAGTCATACCAATATGGTTGATGTGGGGCATGTCATTAAGCAGGAATGGACACGGATGCAGATGCTAGGGGTATCATATAAGCCCCCCTCACTTCGTGAGGTGAGCTAAAATTGTTCATTGTGTGTGAATTTTCCCAGAATCTAGACGTCACAAAACAAAACCTGATAGTGCAATGGTGACATCAGACAGGACAAAATATGTAAGGTGCATTCCATTAAACTTCAAGTTTCTATCTATTGTAATGTCATCACATGCTTGACACACAATATTGAATAATACTTTATTTCTGTTGAAGGCCATCTTCTTGTCTCTTTATCATATCATATTCCATACTCATGTAAAATAATTGTTTGTCACCTTGACCTTTATCTCTTTTATCATGGTAGGGTCATAGTTGTTAAATAGAGTGGGGGCTAGTTTAAATTTTTTCTAGTAAACAAATCATTTGAAAACAGATGATTCTATTCTTTAGTAAAACTTTAAGTTAAGTTATTACACTTATTTTGACCTTATTTGTATATCATACTTGTTTTCCATTCGTACGAATTTTGATATTTTCATTTCAACAAGAAAATCTCATGACCATAAATTTTAAGAAAAGGCAGAGATTACAAGCTTTTGAAAAAAAAGATTGCAGGAAGCAAAAGACATATGTTTAACAAAACCTTTTTCCTGAATTGTGTATGCTAAATTGAAAATCTCTTTTAATCAGTACCTTTTAAATCATTAAATAGATTCCTCCTTTAATCAAGTTAGTATTGATTATGTATTATCTATAGTGGTTTTGTGTATTGATTTCCTGTAAATAACATTTAAGATCAAAGAAATATACCTGTCCGATTAGTGTACTATCTACCTTGTTAATGTCAAACTTAATTCAATTTGCCAGAATGAAATTGAAATACAATGTCAGTCACTGATACTTCAGTGAAGATCACGAAATGTACATAAACTTTCATTTTCAAAGCCAAACAGCTAAAGTTCTAAATAACTTTAAATGACAATCTGGTACCCAAAAAGGGTGAAAGAAGAAAAAACAAATTACAAAGCAGGGAATCTGTCTAACTAAAATAGTCATACCATTACAAAATAAAATTGATTTATGTGTTCACTTCATTTCATATTGGATATTTTTTAATATTACATATGACAAAGTATCCTATTAATTTCATTGGCTGAAGCAGTCACGTGATTTTGGAAATATTTAGCGTATTTTCAGCTTTGTTTCTAATTATATGTATATTGACGCCATGTTTCTATTTTTAAATATATTGATGCTATGTTTCTATTTATAGTTATGTTGACGCTATATAACTAAATTAAATTCCAGTTTGACTTTCAAGTCTATAATTTTTCACCGTGAAAGATCTTAAAATAGAAATAATAAAAAGTATGGTCTTTACACATATTAAGGGCACTGAAATATAAAACCGCCGAAATCTATAAAAATCGATTTAATAGTTGTCCCATGGTATTTTGATGCACTACATATAAATACGAAAACAAAAAAAAAGTTTTCTGGTTTCTTTTATTTGAAAAAAAAACTGATGTGTTGGCATTTATTATCCTTGGCGCACATGCAACAAACTCACTCTTGTTTGTGTATAGATTCATTTCATTTTCGCCTTCAACCAGAGCTTCTTCTTCGAAATAAATTCAGAAGTGTTGACAAAATCTTACTTGACAAAAATACAATGAGATACAACCAAAACTACATATGTAATATAACAATAATGGACCTTTTAATCTGTCAATATGTTATATATGGACCCGTTAGGAATATATTGACCTCGGACTACGTCCTCGGTCAATATAAACCTAACAGGTCCATATATAACATATTGACCTCGTAAAAAGTCCATAATTGATAAATATTTCACGTCTGAAGAGAAGCATAAATGATTTCTTTTTCTCAAAATTAGAGAATTTACAATAAAATATTAGACCTGTCAAGTTTTGAAAGATTTGCTAAAATTGTAAAGAAAAATTGAAGGAAAAAATTAAAAGATCAAAGGAATTTGCACAGATTTGGATAAGTCTGACATGGATCACTTGAGACTTGACATTCTGAAATATGGATGTCAGGGCTATTCAAGTGATTTTTTTCTTCTCTGAAGAGAGGTGGAAATGCTTAACTATGCATAATGTCAAAAAGATAGACATGTAAAACAATATCTCCTCATGTTTCTTGCATGACATTTATTATTTTTTCAATTGCCTGTCTCAAATCAGGATTAGATTAATTGTTGTTAAATTCTGCATCTTCTTTGAAAACAGCTTCTGTGATCTAATAATACAAAACTGTAACCAGAACAGATATATGGACCTCAGTAACAAAAATCACCTGGTTGTTAAACATATGGAAAACACCTACCTCTGGCCAATTAGACAAATAAGTTTTGTGTTATATTGAAGGCAAATTGTTATTCATAAAACCTTAAAATTTTCTAAAATTTCAGTCTAGATATCATTTGTATATATTGTACTGCTAAAGATTAAATAAAAGTGCTGAACTGTAGTGCGTGGGGTTAAAATGAAGCACTGTATTATTTTCAAGATAATAAAAATATTCTAATGCAAAGGGAGATAACTGCAAGTTGTTGATGACATTTGCAATATAAATCTGACATCAACAGAAGATGATAATATATAAAAGATAGAAAAGAAGCTTAGTTACTAAAATTTCTTACATGTTTTCAGTCAGGGCCCTTCGATTTTCAAAATAAATAGTTAGTAAATTGATAAACCACTATTTACTTAAAATGAAAATATCTAAATGTCATGTGGAAAAAATACATTTGGTAACATAATCTTCAGTTATGGCCAGTTTTGTAATATTTATTCCATAAGATATTGAACTTGCTTAGATACACACATGAGATATGTAATTTAATGTTTATTTTATAAATCAGTACATCAGTCAATGATTATTACAATAGTTCTCTTGTCTATCTTAATTCTGTTAAATGTACTATGCATTTAACTATACCTTGGTATTGTCTCAGCAATATTAGCAGAGACTATAGACTACTGTAAACCGGGAAATTTTCGTGATTATTTTAGCGTTTAGAATGGAAGCGTGAAAATACTTCTTTATTATTGAAGCCAATGGTAAACAATTTGGCAGCGCGAATTCAAAGCTGTGCGAACTAAAATTATGTCAATTTACCGCGAAATAAAGACAGCACAAAAATTTCCCGGTTTACAGTATATTTTAATTGTAAATATTTAAGTGTTACAACATCAATGTTTGTATAAAACACTGTAATTTTCAGCCTATTTTTATTTCTGTCATTAATAAATGCTGTAAAATATGATCATCTAACAAAAAAAAAATCAACTGCAATACAGATATTTAAAGAAAAATATTGTAAAATTAGATATGAAGATTGGTTTTATTTTTGCTAGGAGTAGGAGTTTTGGTTTGTGCAGGGTAAATTCAAAATGGAATCATTAAACTTTTACAATAATAATTCAAATTTAACTAAATTGGCTAAAAATGTTTTTTCCTTGCTTTGCTGGTATGTTTTCTGAGGGATAGTGTAACTATAGGTAAAATATAACATAGAAAAAATTATAAATTTGAACAAAAATAAGCAGGCAAATGTCAACTGACAACTGTGAATAACTTGGTGTAGGGGAAGCAACTCTTACCAGAATTTCCAATCTTTTTGAATCCGCATGGACTTACTCCTTCTTGGTAACCTAATTTGTCATAAATTTTTTTTTATTTGGTATTTTTGATTGCACAAATAAAATGATGTATAGTCTCATAAATGATGATACATCTAAAATGATTCCCATATGCAAATGTAAATATTTTCACTACTCATGACGAGGAAGGATAGCAAAAAAATAACCTTAAAATAAAAATGAAAAAAAAAAAATGAAAAAGGATTTTGGATGTCGTATTTGCAATTACCCTTTCTTGACTTGTGTATTTTACATTTTTCTTGGAAGGGGTGGGGGTGATCAGGGTAAGACTTCATACTTTATCAACAACAGTAACAACAAATCCAAAACGGGGTCAGTATTCACCATAAATTGACACAACTAATTTAAAATTTAGCCTTTATCCATTCTACAAAAAATTTCAAATATTTTCTACCATCTTTTGATAAACTAAAATTCCCAAAGAAGAAAATTAGAAATATAAGGTTACACCAATATGTATAGAATATTACCCATATATAAGTTACTGGCTAACTAAACCACTAGGTAGCTTTATATTGGCTGGTGTTTGTATATAAAATGTTGAATTAGGACTTACATGTTGCGCCAAACAAGACAATATCTGAATTTAAGCAATATATGTAGTTGAAAATAAGACTAGATATAGCTTGGCCATTTTATGGTCGTTTTATGTAAAATCAGTGATAAGTCAGATCTTCACGACTTCATTAAAAATTTCTACTACTTTAAATGTGCAATGGAAATGGATATCATTAAAAAATTGTCAAACAAACAAGCAATTTTACTACAAGACAAGTCTCACAGCACTGACAGAATTCAAACAGAATAACAAACTTTAAAGAAGGAACAAGCTCAATTAACCCAACCTAGCCAAAATTAAATGAGTTGTTGTGAAAAATTTTAATATTTGCAATTATCTATAGAAATTCAATACATGCAATTGTTGAACCCATATAATATTCTTCAGCAAACAAAATGGCACAATTAAATTAAAACATGATCAAAATAAATAACTAATATATGCCACACATAGAATAAAGATTAATTTTGCAATGCAATTTCTCTCTGATATGCAATGCACATTTTTTGGACCTACATGATGTATGACTTTAAGAAAATGGATACAAAATAAACCTACCTGGAACTTGATGTGGTATAATCATGTGTCATAGCCAATGGATATCTTTCTACAGGACTACTTTTAGGTCGGCTGTAGGTGTTGATAGTCTGACTTGTCAAGTCATGGAACATCGCATCAAAGTAGTCTTTGCCTTGTCCTAGAGTTCCTGGACTTCTTCCAGAAGCTGAAGAAAATAAATTTTCAACATCAGATTTGATTTTGCAAATGCAGTATAAAGAAACTTTAAACCTCAACCTGAATTTTCTTGTCAAAGGGGATAAAAGAAATCTTCTCATTTGTCAACTTTTCTGCCTTAACTTAAACCTATGACATCAAACACTCAATATAACAATATCGTTACATTTAAAGTAATACTATATAGTGTATGTATGACAAGCACTCCTTGTCATAGCAACTCAAAGCTATTAAATATGGTGTGGTGTTGAAGAAAAATATGATACATTTGTATGTAACCTTTAAGGATATAAAACACATGGAGTTGCATGTAGCCAGTTATAGTCTTTCCTTACTTTTTAGAGGAAAATGGCAATATATAAGGCTATATGTGTAAGTTATACATCAAGGAGCTATGTGTAACCAATAACCATTCATGGTCACTTTTTCAAGATAAACTTTGAAGAGCTACATGTAGCCATACATAATAAACCAATTATATAGATCATAGAACTGCTATACATGTAGCCATGCATAATATCTATATGTAGCCAAGTCTTATGTATGTCAACTTATCACTGGAAAACATATATGTATATATGTAGCCATGCACATTCACAATAAATCCGCTGTTTATTTTACAGAATATACTTCTTTTATGATATAAACATCAGTAGCATCTAATTTATGGAAGTAAAATGAATAACACAGCAAATTGCAAACTTTAAACAAATATATGCCACTGCAATAAAATCATGTGCAACATCCTAAAGAATAGACAGAGGGTAAAAATTTCATCCATTATAATTAAAAAATGCATTATTTTCCATTCAAGCATTCAAAAAGTATTATTCCTATGCAACTCTTTTCAGTAAGGAACATTGTCTTTTATCCAATAATATATATGCACCTATTTATCATAAACCTGACCTTTCAGTGGGAAAAATTTACATAGCTTATAATAGAAGTCCAAGCACATGGGATGCTCTCTCATCATTTTCACCTTTAATTAAGTTATAACCAGTGAACAAAGTAGTATATGTTATCAGCTCTTGACAGCTATGTGTTGTAAAATATCATCCCGCGAGCCAATATATGAAGCACAGGGGCAAGTGAGCAGAGCGAACGAGCCCCAAGCTAAATATTCTGGTGAGCAGGAGGATATTTTACAATAATTCAGCTGTCAAAAGCCTGTTAACTTGTTTATCATCCTTTATTTTGTATTTCAGATTTGTAACTTTTGAACTTCGGTTTCAAATTCTCCTAAAGACACACGGGAAATTAGACATACACATCATTCTTGCCTTTTCAACAATTTTCAGCTGCATAAACATGAAATGTAGTTTTTAATCATTTTATCACCAAACGTTTTATAACCGGATGAATATTTGAAACAAAATAATCGAAATAATGTTGATTTTCAATGTTGCAGCAACCTTTGGTTGCTACGTTATTCTATCATTTCTTGGAGCTTTTATGATGTCATAATGTGAAAACATGGAAGCTCTGCAGGATATATCAGTGACCTAGTTTCTGCTGTTTTTCTGACGTCTACTTTATCTATTTCTGTTATTCTGACTCTGTTTTTATTACCTAATCGGAGAGAGAAAATGTGATAGATACTTTTATCAGCTTGATTTCATGTGAACACTTGAAAAAAAAGTTATTAATTTGAAACATTGGGAGAATCGCTTGATATATCCAGGTGAACTTCTGATATATCCGGGTAAACCAGATACCGGTTTTGCGGAAGTACTCTGCAGGCTGATATAACCATAGGGAAGGATGATAATTATATATATGGTACAATTTGTAGTAACAAGCAATTTAATACAGTTGAATTTCAATGGCTAGAACTGCAATTATAGCTCAAACACTATGAAAGTCTTGAACCTATTTTGTTGTTACTTTGTTTAAGTTTAAACATAGTTCAACCTTGATAGCTCAAACTGTTTTCATTGGTTTCATTCCACTGATATTAAACTGTAGATGGTTATATAAAAGGGAAGTTTATAATGGTAAGTAACAGGTAGGGTTACAGTTATCTATTACTTGTGAAGTTCTAGGTATAGTTATTCTGGTAGCTACTCTGTTGATGATTTTTTTTTTACTTATTTTTGAAGAACAAGAAGAATTGAATTTGAACTTCTTATTTAACCTAACTTTTTTAAAAGCTGGTGTAACAATATACATGTTACAAGTACTGGTCTAATATAGTGTACCATCATGCATGATTTACCTGTGAATTTTTGAGACACCTTGACATTCTGTGTCTTAATGTGTTCAGGTCTCACTTTACAAAGAAAACAAAAAATCTGTGAGTCAGCACTATCAGCTAACTCCATTGATTACATCTTTCCTGACCTTCAACTGTTAAGCAATACAAATGCAAGATCAATGATGTAAATTCCCTTCGTAAAGATACTAAAACAAGGCACATTTGAGTTGGACACATTGTGAAATACGAATGGGATGCTGAATTGACTTGATCTTTAATGACAGTAGGTTCTTCTCTCAGCCTTTTGATTGTGACATCATTACAGATTAAATAACACAATATTTTACCGACTTTCCCACAAAATAGATCCCTTTTCATTTAGTAAACTACATAGAATATTTCTGATCCTATGGTGACCTATAGATTTTTTTTTCAGGTCAACTGATAGCTTATTGTACCTCTCTTAAGAATCAAAAGAAGAAACATCTGTCTTCCAGTTATTTCATATGAAAGCTAAAAAAATAAAGTTGATGGCAGATTCCCCTATTTATTTTTTGGAATGCTGCTGAAAAACACCATTTTTTTCAAAGCCTGATAACAGAAAAAGATGATCGGGTACATATCTATTTAAGATAACAAAATATCTTAAAATAAGAAAAATTTGCAAGAGTCTTTTTCATGTTTTTAGGCTCGATCTACCTTTATAGACTTTTACTGAATTTCAATTGAACCATTGTTTTTGTGAAATAATGTGAGGTAAAATTTCACAGCTTCTTATATAATAATATAAATACACAGCAATGTACTGTACTTATTCTTTAAATTCTACCTTATTGAGATAATGCAATAATTTGATTTTTCCGCTCATTCAAAATAACTTTTAATTACCCTTAATAAGTAACAAAAGTCATCGAAGGAAAAATGCTTGCAAATCCAACACCATGAACAAATGCATTACACTTTTCACTAGTAACTAGCATAAAATTATGGGTTGTGAAAGATAAATATATTTGGACTCTGTTTTGAATATATTCATACAGCATATATTATTTTTTTGGATTTACGTCAACTATACAGATACCCGAGGTATACTACTAGCCCACAAAATAACCAAAATAATACTAAAACTACACAAACAACTTGACCAAGGTGTGCTTTGTTACCTGTATCTGAATGTTGGTCTAAAATTGCAAACCAAATTAACTTTATATAGACATAGAACTTACTATACTGTACAATCATGAGTTATCATGGGACATTAAGTTTTCATAGATTACATTGTTTTTCAATGGGAATTATGATGTTATAATTGACACTTTAGGCCATGAAAACCAATGATCTGAGTACATTTTCCTGGACTTAAGTTGTATTTCTGGTTTAATACATATAAAATAATGGAAGTTTTGTTTAAAATACAAGAAATATTGGCGAACAATAATGGACGAGCCCCT
>MJUU01028169.1:202452-233763 GCA_002080025.1 Modiolus philippinarum
CTTCTTGAGATCAAAGGAAACTCATACAAATTACGGATAAATATGTATCTTAATATGAAGTCAACAGAAAAAGCAAATTGTGTATGTTCTTAACATAATTCACAAAGGTTATTCATTAAATGTTGGTTATATCAGTGTCAGGACACCTAAATAATATCAGTAAACTAAACATGTTAACAACACTCATACACCCGTATACTTGCTTCATCAACTACAAATGAAATTATGTTTCCATGGATTCCGAAAAATTAAAAACAAAACTTCAACTAACCTGGTGCAGATTTAACTCTACAAACAGGCCCTACTGGTCGAGGAGTCTCTGGTGGTGATGGCTGAATCTGTAGTTTATTGATGCTAGGAGTTGTCTCATAATTATACCGTGTAGCACTGATAGGAAATTCTGTGTTGGCTGGTGCCTCATATTCATTCTGTTCTACATTGGCAGTATCAGATATATGTAATACATCTGGTTGGTTCGGTTGATATGGCTGTGATGTCGGTGGATATGTTGGTGATTGGGGTGGTGGATATGTTGGGCCTTGTGGTGGTGGATACATGGATGACTGTATCTGGTATGACGTTGACATCGGTGGTTGGTAGGTAGTAAAGACATTCGATGTTGGTACAGTGCTTACGTAGGTTTGAGTGACAGCCGGTGATGAAACAGATGTTTGGCTTGTTTGCTGGAAACTGGTTGTTGAAACATCTAATGGGACAGTCAATCTAAAAATAATAATACAAGTAATACATTGAAATAATCTAATACAGGCAGCCATTTAAAGAACTTATTAATGTCTCTTCAGTGCAGATCCAATCAAAACATTTGGAAGACAAAAACCAAAAAAGATGAATAAAAGCAGACAGATAACAAATGAAAAACATGATCAAAAGGAAAAGCAAAAATTAACTTAGGACTTTAACTTAACATAATCTTTGCACAATGAAGATATTTCTCCATTAAAACAAAGGTATATAATATTTAGAAATTGCAAGTTTGCAGATAAAGCCAGTTTTCATGTCAACTTTCAGTCTTTGAAGAACTAGGCTGGAAATTACTCTCTGCAACTAATATTATCATAATAGTCTTCATCAAGAATAACAGCTGATGTTGCATCATTTCAAATACCAAAATGTTACAAGTTCCCTACAGAGAAATAAACAACCAATGTTTTCAATTAATCTATATTTTCATCTTCAGTAACTTAAGTGTCCACTTGGAAAGACAAAATATAATCAAATGCTTCCATTTTACTTCCAGTTTTTTAATGTGTGTCATATCAAATCAAAAATATCAATTAAAATCTTTCCGATTGTATACAGGTGAACATTGCAAACTGGCCAATACAAAACATTTGTAATATACCTTCTTTCCTCTTCTTCCAGTAAGGCTTTCAGACCCTCTATTTCAGCTTTTAGAGGAATATTACAGTCCCGTGAAATATTAGCTTCCTGCATTTTAACAAACAACACTTCCTGCACTTCACGGAATCGTTTCTCCATGTTCTGTAGCTGATCAGCCGACCTTGACCTTTCCTGTTGTAAAACTTCCTCTAAAGATGCTCGTTGATGCTCAATCATTCTAACCTGTAAAGAATCAAGTTGGAGTCATATTTTACTCATAACTCAACTGTACACCTCCAACATAAAATAGCTTGTCAATCGTAACTATGTATAAAATGCACAAAAGCTGCTAAGGCCATAATAAAAAATAGTAATGATGCATTACACGATACCCCGCCATGTTTCACAAAATTTCAAAGTTTCAAAGGCCATAACTCAAGAACCTTTTGTACCTCTGAACCCAACATTCAACTTTGCCTGTGTTTTGTGGTAAACAATTTGAATATGTTCCAGACCATACACGTATTTGGACCAAACGAGTATTTTTTCGAAATACCCATACGGTCCGGCTAATTCAGTCTTGCGTGTTCTTTGATCATTTATATCAACAAATCAATATACCGTACACAATATTATATAATGAATTATGTTTAGAAAGATAAATTAAATAGGATTTTCTAAGAATCGTTAATTTAAAGAAAATATAAGAGAAAACCAAGAATTTACTTTACTGTACTTGTGTTTTGGAGATGCCCTCATAAAATTGACTTATTACTTGAACGTTATTTGAGATAAAATTAAAAAAAAATAGTGTTTCGTAAAAAAATAAACGCAATGTTAATTGAAATAAAATATATGGTTTTCTCATCTGAAAATCCTGAGAAAAAAATCATCGAATACCACCTCTAAGAAACAACATTTTTTTTCAATACCCCAAAAGGGGTGCAAATCCCAAAATCTCGTACAGGGACGACTGAATAAATATAACAGCGGAAATTACACAGTGTTCCAAAAAGGAATACCCCTATCAACGAACAAAATTTCTCAATGTAAAAATGATGTTTCTGTATCACCTTTGAATAACGAATGTAGTGTCTGTCTTTTTCTTTGTACTCATAAATATACATGTATGGTCCAGCTCGTAGCAAACCGTACACGTATACTCATACGGTCCGACCATACGCGTACGGTCGGACCATATGAGTATATGCATACGCGTATGGTCTGGAACAAATACAATGTTTGAAGACAGTATGCTATTTCATTCACAAGTTATCGGTCAGAAACCCTAAAATCTGCAAATTTCAAAGTTTCAAGGGACATAACATCTGAACCCCTTGGACCTCTGAACCCAAAATTAAGCTTGATCTGAGTTTTATGGTATACAACTTATATACCTAGTTTGAACTGCCATGTTTCACAAAATTTCAAAGTTTCAAAGCCATAACTCAAGGACCTTTTGTACCTCTGAACCCAACATTCAACTTTGCCTGTGTTTTGTGGTAAACAATATGAATACAATGTTTGAAGACAGTATGCCATTTCATTCATAAGTTATCGGTCAGAAACCCTAAAATCTGCAAATTTCAAAGTTTACAAGGGACATAATATCAGAACCCCTTGGACCTCTGAACCCAAAATTAAGCTTGATCTGAGTTTTATGGTAAACAACTTACATACCAAGTTTGAAGACAGTCAGTTATTTTGTTCACAAGTAATCAGTCGCAAACTGTAAAATTAGCAAAATTTCCAAAGTTTCAAGGGGCATAACTCCAGAACCCCTTGGGCTTCTGAACCTGAAATCTAACTTGGCCCGAGTTTTGTGGTAAATGACTGAGGGTATCACATAATACCTCGCCTGTACGTGTGGCAGGGTATAAAAATATCCTAAATTCTTTTTTTTTCACTGCCTTAAAAAATTTATTCTGATTTTGGCCAATTTGGGTAAACTTTTTTTTAAAATGACAACATTTTTCACAAACTTTCATAAATAAAATTTGCCTGAACGTTCCAAATTTTGAGAAAAAATGGACGAGAATCTAGAAATTATTTTATTATGGCCTAACAGAGCTATCATTATTGTATATTTTCATTGATAACTTCAATAGCTTCTTCAATCAGTTTTGCCTTTGAGTACACAACAAATATTCAAAATCCTATTAAATTACTACTAATCCCCTTAGTTCTTTTTTTTGCTAGTAGAGACAAATTGGTGTACAACAGTGTTTAACATGATTGCTTGTCTTAGAGATAAGGTCAAGTCTTTGAGTTGGGAAACAGGTCTTTCAACAGCAAATGATGAAACTTTATTGCTCTAACCACTCACTAACTGCAATGATTAAACTAAATGTGAAACTCATGTAGAAATTGGATACCTAGCTGACAAGTTACTTATGTAGAAATTGGGAATCTAGGTGAGAATTTAACCAAAGAGAAATCGGGTACATAGCTGATAAGTAACTTGTGTAAAAATTGCTTATACAGCTGAAACTACTGTGGAAATTTGGTAGTATCAAGTGAGCCCGCTACGGCGAGCTTGATACGTTATGCCATGATAAGGTCTGTATCAAAAACAAAGTTTCCTATATTTCTTTTATCGGTGATTCACAAAATGATTAACAGAATTCTGAAATAAATTGAAATAAACTGAAATTTGTATTTCAGCACAGTTAATCTATTGTTTATTGCAATAATTTAAATGCAATCTTCATTTAACGTCTTACGCGTATGAACACGACAAATAGTACAAAACATGATGTCAGCTTAGCAACCCGCATGTGACGCCTTCACAGTGACCTAATAATTTCGTGATAATGTCCATTTCGATTATACTGGGATTATCAGTCTCTTGATCCAATGACATTAATGTCTTTTTTATCTATCCAAGAAGTCATATATCTTTTTAAGAAAGTTCAAGCTGTGTGGAATATTTGAATTTAAAACAAAAGGTCTGGCTAGATTAGGGCTATTCCATTAAAAATGATGTACCAGCGTCGGAAGGTAGAAAATAAAATTCTAGTTGGTTCTTGTAGATTTTGTATCTTATCGCTATACTCATATTTGTCCATTACCCTTGGTTGTGGGGGTAGAAGAAAATTGCCTTCTGACCCTGGTACATGCATTTTAATAGAAAAGCCCTTCGGTTGAAAATGTTGATGAAATATGTAAATGATTCAACACCTGAATCAAGTTTTTACCTGCCCCTCCAGTGTAGTAATCCTGGACTTTAATTCTCCAACGCTGCCTAAAACTTGTGATTTCTCCTTTTCTAATCTGGATATTGTGGCTGCATCATTTTCCATCTGTACTTTTAATGCCGAAATCTGAATGGAAATAAGAAGGAAATTAATCCTTAAATCATAACAAAATTATTATATCTGAATTAATACAAGATTTTAAGAATTGGGAAATTTTCATAGCTTGATTGTACAGCATAATAATTTGGAATGTGTGGTAGTTTGTTTAATGATTGATATATGATGGCTTGAACATTGAATTTGACCATTAGAATCCAGGATTAATTATAATTTTCTTTAACATAGTTTTTTTTTTTACATTTGTTTATTTTAGTTTGTAACTGAGGTATTAAACACCTTTAAGTTTTTCTACTAGCAATGATGTTGGTTATATCTATTGTTCCATAAATTCTCTTGACAGAGAAAAATGTTATTTTTTCACAAAGAATTTAAGTACCTAACACCAGTGAAAGTGTAAGATCGAGAAATCTCAGACACCCAAGGGTAAGATTTCTATATTTCTCTGATGAGGCTTGCAGAGTCAGAGAAACATTGAAATATTACCTTAGGGTGTCTGAGATGACTAAATCTTGCATTTTCAACTGTGTTTTTTAATTCTTATCACATTTATAACCCGAAAATATATTTTTGTTTATGAACATACACTTACTCTATAAAGCATTGCTGATGACATTAAAATATGTTTCCATAGAAATTGCTCTTTGACACTGCAAAAATAAACAGCATCCATGGCCCCTATTAAATCAACTTTTCTTATATATATATATATGTCTACTGAAATTGTGTTGCAGTATAAACTAAATAATACCACACTGATATGACATAAACTTGACATAAGGGTTTTGCAAAAATTGGTTACAATGTCCACCAGAGGCTTTTTTCCACATTTCTTAGCCTCATCTTCACACAAGATTTATGTAATTGTTGCCTATCTATTTTCAATAGCTTCTGCTGTGTTTAAATTTCGTTCTTACATTTTTTGTATACTGTTGTTCTGATTCTGACTGGTATTTCTGTAACTCTACCTCTGCTGCTTCTCTTACTTTCATTATCAAGTCTGGAATATTACTATCCATTTTACTCAGCTCTTTAACTCTTGTTTCCAATCTAAATATAGTTTCTGTGGCCGATTCTAAACGATTTCTGAGCTCTAATTGTTGTTCGTTTTGAACTTGCTGATCAAACTCTGATTTATTATGAAATGCATGTAATCTTTCTTCTACTTCTTGCCTAAGTAGCTGTTCCTTCTCCCATCTGTAAAATAAAAATGTTAAAAAGACTATACAATATTTCTAAAACTAAATGAAAAAGGCAACAATACATATTGTCAGATCTATACGAAATGATCAGATTTGTTCTAACAAGTACTGATGAAAATGAGAATACTTTTAGCATCGTAAGAATTGTTAGTAGTACAAATAATGGTGAAATACTGACCAGTTTTGATCACTGTTTCTAAGCTTGGAAAGATTGCTTAACAAGAGTAAGGAGCAATGAGAATGGCAACTAAGTTACTCTTGGTCAGTTCATTTTTGGTTACCATAATTACTTTAAGCCTACAGAATACAGCTGTTGTTGTGATGGGATGTTTTGGTATTTTTTCAATTTTCAGACTACATTCTCACTTTTGAGACACAGCAGTTCCTATTTTTAGGGGTGTGAGGTTTCCTTGTCTCACACTAGTGTGAGACAAAAAAATCACATGCAGTTTACCTACAGATATCGTTTTAGCTTAAGGTCTGTAGTCTACATCGTGATTTGTTCTCATTAGTGATCATAGGTGTATTTAATCTAGGTATTATAAAAGTGTTATATTATTTGAAGTAAAATTTCCCGGCAAAAAAACACAAAAAATCCTCTTTTAAAATATGGCGCATTCAGGTATACATTCCTGATTTTATCACATCACAAAAAGGGACATAACTACTTGTGTAAACAGAAGAACTGGGATGATATTTTTATGTTTATTTCAGTATATTTTAGGGTGATTACAGTGAGAAATAAAATCAAACACCAGTGGAAGTGTGAGACAAGAGAATCTCATACACTCTCAGGCAAGATTTCAATCATCTCGGACTCAGCAAGCCAAGATTGGAAATCTTACCTTAGGGTGTAGATTCTCCTGTCTTGCACTTCCCCTGGTGTTAGATTCTTAATATCTTCAGCTGAATATGCTGCACTAACCAAATATCATTGGTGTTATATATCAAAATGTACAGAGTCACTCATGTCAATCCACCTAAAATACTATCCAAGATGCATCCAGATCATCTAAAACTTGTACTATAAAAGATGTACTGATTTGTACTTGGTGATTACCAAACAGATCCATAAGAAAAGTGAAATTAATTGTATTGTGATCCTTCAAACAAAACAAATCAGTTGGTTGACTGTTTGGCTTGCAAGCTCTGTATGTCAATAACTAAAAATAGGTTACCTTCGTTTGAAATTTTCATTTTCTCTAGTTAAATTATCAATTTCTCTTTGCATTCTAGGAACATCATCTGTTGATTGAGGAGCCATCCGTACTTGCATTAATTCCTGTTCTAAGTTATTAATTCGTTGTTGGCAGTTATTGAATTGATCGACTAATTTTCTATTTTTATCTGTTTCCACTAGTAATCTGAAAAATATAAGGGATAGAAATAAACTTATTAATACAACATCCAGAATACTACCAGTATGCAAGTTGTTCTTCAATTTACAGTAAGTTCTTCTGCAATGATGAAGTCTATTTGGTTCAATTGTACATATTGTTTTCTTTATTTCTTTTGACAAATCCTCATAAGTTATCTGACAAACATTTAGGAAATTTTTAGTATTTCTACCATCTGTTTTAAGAAAAAAAAACAGCATCTTTAAAGGAAATTCAGTACCTTGTCAAATTCTTAATATCACATTTCATTTTTGCGCTTTTGTTTTTATGAACTCACACAACTAAATGTCCTGAATTTGTATGTAAATATAAAAACTATTTTGACAAAGAATTATTAGACACTGTTAACTCAATAACTATCACAGTTTTATTTATTATTGTGAAGAGTGTGACTACATGGTGTGTAATTGCAATTAAATTAAAACTTGCAGGAATCTAAAAACAATACAAGTACATTGTTTTTCAAATTTTATCCTTTGTCCTAGACTTCATTAGTATCACATGACACAGAACTAAGAGAAGTACCATATAAAATCCACAAATGCATTGAGTGAGAAACATCATTTCTACACTAGAGATACTTAAAATTTCAATTTTTTATATGCGAGGCTTGCCAAGCATTTAAAATATTTGACAATTTAACTATCGAGAATGAAGAAATGTCGTTTCTCACCAGATACTGTTGTGGATTTTATTTCTCTAATGATTTCAAGGAGATTTTGGGAAAAAATTCCCCTTTTTCATGAGTCTGAAATTAATGTGTTCTTTGGGCGTGACATTATCAGGCATGATCAACCTTTCGTCATGCAATCACAATGGTAAAGTCAGAAAATGGCAAACAGATTTGACGTCATATTTGAATTTCAGCCAGTCACTTGCCGAGAACAACATTCTCTCTAGAGAGGAGAAACAATTTCTCTTACTGATCAGGAAAAGTTAAAACAGGACAGAAGTTAAGAAAGATCTACATCTCACGACAATGTATTTATTATTGTTTAAATTGATGTAAACAGAAATACACAAAAGAGGCAAAATATATCTATGAAGCCTCCAACATAGAAGGTAAATTCACACTATAAGGTAAGCCCTTACTAACCTGTCTTCTAAATCCTGGGCAGTTTGTTGATATTTACTACAGTGCTGTTGTAGACTGTTCCTATCTCTCAAAGTCTCCTCTAAATGTTTCCTAGTCAATAGATTTATACAATATAGTAACACAAAGCCTACGGTATACACAATATAATCTACAAATAATACACAAAAATCTGTATACAATACACACTTAGTACTTAATCTCTGTGGCTTAGTACTACAATCAAATGTAAAAATAATTTCGATATTACAGTTAATCCTTTAATACTAATCCAATATAAACATTTAGAGGTAAATACTTCAAAGAGTTAATACTATTGAGTAGGTGTAGGATTTGCATCATATCTAATTATAATCAATTTTATTGTTGTTCTTCATATTGAAGTCACTGTGATGGATCGAATTAAGCAAGATGTGGCAAACAAAGACTGAGATCTCATGTGATGTCCCAGTTTAACAGGTGAGTTAAGAGACAGAGTTGTCAGGCAATGGATGACAGCAATTGTAAGAACACTTTGCCAGTTAATTCAATGTTTGTTGATGATCCAACACCCATGAGGTGAAAAAAAAAGACATGGATGTAGCATTATCTGACATCTAACAATGAATTCCACTCAAACCAGTGCTAGAGGCTACTATGTCAGAGGTATGAGCTTGAGCTTACTATGTTCATTGTTTAAAGTAATGTCGAAATGAAGAACAGCAAAAAAAAGCATTGTTCCATTGCTTTGCTTTACCATGTACTTGTAACGACTTTGTCTCATGTGAATTTACTACATATCTTTTCATTTTTAATATGCTAGTCTATTTATAGGTATTTATTTGTTTTTCTCATCCAAGTGTAAAGTGCTATATTTTTTCTTGCAAGACATTCTGTCTAGTTTCTTCCTTACCTTAAAGTATCCAATTCTCTTTCATACAAATTTTTCAAGCTTGTGACCTCATCCTCTAGAATCCGGGCAGATTTCACAAATGAAGATGAATCCAACTGATTACTCCTTTGTCCAAGTGACCTCACTTTGAGAATGTATTGTGTGAACCTATCATTCAGCTTCTGTAGCTCTTCCTTTTCCTGAGTTCTTGACATAGAGCTTGAGCTAATGTTATACATTTCTGTTGTATACGGATAAGTATTCATGGTTTTTGTGGTTGGAATATTTTTATCTAATTTGCGTATTGAATTAGCACTATGTGCTCTCTGCTGAGGTATTAAATTCCGTGTAGACACTAAATGTGCAAATTTCTGTTCATAAGGCGTCAATGGTTTTGATAAGGTAGAAAATGCACTAACAGTACTATAATATTTATTAAAAGTTTCGTTAGAATTTCCAGCAGTTTTCACCAAGTATGAATTTTTATTATAAGCACCCCTTGGGCCTGGAAATTTATCTTTTAAGTAATGAGTTGATGTGACAAATGACTTTCCTATATGCTGTGGTTTAACTTTTGTGTTAATCGGAGATGGCGAAGGTGTTGATCTTAAACTAGTAACATGCTTATATTCTGATTCGCTTCCCACTAAAGATTTTTCTGAATCAGATAACTCTTTTGTTGATGTGTTTGGTTCCTCCTGAATTCCTAATTCTGGAACTTTTAATTCTATATCATGTATTGAACTGTCTGGTGTACTTGTTGTATGTAAAACTAGTCTCTCAACCTTTTGATCCCCGTCACCCAAATGTGCAGTATTTACAGTGTGTGCATCGAAACCCTCCTGGTAGCTGTCACTAAACCTGGAAATAAACATTGTATGATACAATATATAAAATCAATTTAAATTTCAATGTATTTTGACAATGACGTACAGTGCAATGAAAAGTCAGCCTCTCGAGCTAAAATTAATCAAACACCATGAACAATATGGGATGAACAATCAATCAAGATTTTGATTTATCTTGAATATAGCTGCGGAACCGTAGCTCTATGGGTCCTTTAATTTTTTTCTGATTTGGCGGATCGTCCGCAACTATAAAAAAATCAGCACAATTATGGTCCCGCAGCTATCTTGAATATAACTTATAAAGTTGAATATGTATGGCTCAAACTACAATAGCCAGATGTCTTGAACCTTTTTAATTGTCTCTTTGTAAAATTTCAACATTGTGAAAACCTTTATAGCTCAAACTTTTTTCATTGGTACCTTGGGTGTTTGGGCTGTAACTCAAACTCCTTTAATCAACCCTTTGCATACATACATCTAATATGGACAAATAACTAAAACATAAAGAGGTGGAAAAAATGTGATTCAAATCAGAGCTTTCAAAACGAACCAATACTTCACTAAAGTATATTCTGATTTTTTCATTGAGCAGTTTTCTCTTGTGTTAGTTAGTGGTTGGTTATGGAAGACCAATACTGCAATAATGACAAAGATTCTCATCCCATCTCGCCCAAATTTATAACAACCTAATAGTCTGAAAATATTACAAGTACATGTATTCGTATTCAACATAACAAACTGTGAAACGAATTGTACCTTAAAAATTATTGTTCATAAAAATCTAATCTTTTTTTCCTACATCTAAAAATATCAAAACTTATAAAAACCTTTAAATTTTACAATACTTTGTAATTTGTATAAAAAAAAAAGAGAAAAATCCTCCTTTTTTCAGAGAAACTAACCAATTTACTTTCCCAGTGGGATTATCAAAACAAAATTTACCTATTTGACTGACGGTTACAAGTACAGTTATCATATCCAAGTATACAATCCATAAATTTCTTAATAATTTTTATAATTCAGAATTATACACCAACTTAACAAAGGATTTTAACATATATAAAACATGATGTGTTTACTAAGACTTATAAAAATACCATTTTAATTAGTTCTTATGATAAAGTCAAGGATAGAATCAATGTAATGTGTATTGTATCAGTATACCTGGCTATTCATTAAAAGGGGATTACATTTCAAAATATGCACATCTCGTCTATATATGCATGTTTAGAATTATAACACATCGTTCAGTCCTTTGAACCTTTTAAATAAGACAAGCCAGTGTAACTGGATGCATCTAACTGAATGAGGTTTACCATGGAAGCAAGTTCTTTATGTGGCCTTGCAACTGAAATTTATAAAGGCCATCAAGCAAAATATATCATGACACTGTCATTTCTTATCTCATACATTTGAATATGTACTCTAGATATTTTTATTCATTGACCTTGAACTATGGCCTTGAAAGTGGAAAGAGGTAATCTTTTATAGGAATAAAAGTAATTTTGGAGGAGTTTATCGATGTGTAAACGCGGCCCACTCACTCACAAACTAAATAAAGTCCGAAGGACTTTATGTAGAGTTTGTGAGTGAAAGGCCGCATTTACACATCCAATTCCAATCCTTTGAACTTTGAACAATGTTGTCACTGATTTTTACGTCACCATATACTGCACTATTTAACGTCGTAGTGGGCAAGAAAAGTTTATCGAGAAATAACTTTTTTGTTGTTCATGACGTTGACCAATGAAATTGGACGTTGCATTAGCAATTGCAATTATTCATAAAAAAACAGTGCATCTTAATTTCAAAATCCTCTGTTTAAGTTGAAACAAGAAAATAATGTAAACATCATGATTTTCCAATATCTCTTTAATAATATGGTTCTCTTTATATTTTGTATAATGAAATTCATCATCATATATCAGGTTTTTGGTTATTGATTCCCTATATATTTTGTAGTCAAAAATAAATTCTTTATATTTATCAACTTAAGCCAATTGGCCTATGGTCCTGAATACAAATAAGTCTTCAATGAATGTACCAATGGAATGCACCTTCCATATTTCGTCCCGTCTGGTGTCACCACCTCACTATCAGGTTTTGTTCTATGACGTTGTGATACCGAGAAAATTCCCGCACAAGGAACGTACATTTGAACATGCGTGAAAAACACTTTTCCCGTGAGTTACCTGATAGTGTAGCAGCGACATCAATCGGGAAAAACAGGGAGGTGAAATCCATTGTATTGAAATACTTAGTTTTAGGATTTTACATTTGAAGGAATGCACACATGCAAAACATACATCCAAAACTGTGTCAATATAAAGCAAACCATATATGGTGAAAAGGTGCTGTGGGATTTCAATCATAAAATTCTTAAAGTCAAAATTTTAGGTTTGATAAATCTTTGGCAGGAGAAAACTAAAAGATTATCATTATATGAAAATTTCTCTTTTTATCTAACAATACTTTTAAATTCCAAATTAAACACAAAATTCCTTTCACAGTGCACTCTGAATTTCATGCTGACTTTATTCCACAATCAACAGTAAACCCTTAAATAACCTATACATAAACCAGGTGAGTTAATGGATACAATATTTTTATATTACAAGAGTATCAAACATGCAAATATTTATTTCTGACAACAAGGTGCACTCTGTTACTGACACATAGATTAATGACCATCACCCAACATTTCATTACAATCAGACCAATATTTGTGATTGATTATATTTACCTCTCTGTCATAGGGACGCCTACATCTCATCTACATCAAGATTTAAAATCAATACATTAAAATTTAACTGTATTTGTTTAGTAATTTGTCAAAAACATTGACTTTCTTATTCTTACTTGATACTGAAATAACATGAGATATGACAAAAGTGTCAAAATTAGGACAAGATCTATTCAAAAACCAGTAAAAATGAAGAAATTATTCTATAAAACCTATTTTTTTTTATGCAGAAAGCATGTTATTTTCCATTGTTTGTTTATTCATCCACTTAATTCCACAAGGGCAAGAAAACCATCTCAAAGACAAAAGCTTTGCATAACTATAGCCACATGATTCCACAGCGGCATAACAAATGTCTAACAAATTTTCATACAGATTGAACAACTGGAACTAAAGTTATTGACCCAAAACAAAAGTGTCTTAACAGACAACGATGACGCGGGATGACAACAACGACTAGGACAGTGCCATACTATTATACAACCTCAATATTTTTTGTGGTCGTATAAAAAAACAAAAGAATTTTTTAGGTTGTTGGTCAAAAGTGTTTAGTTATTCAACCCATCATTATAAAGTTGCTGTTAAATTGCAATAACAGTATGAAGAAAATATCTCTAGCGTATTAAAATATAATGCTGTTATACCGGTATATTGTTAAATCATTAATGCTAACTGTCATAAACTTCTCAGAAAGTTAATTTAATTAAATTGAATTTCTGCTGATTGCTGTAAACAACCAAGGCTAAGTATAGGCCAGTGAAAAGTAATAGGCATTTTGGATATAAATCAAAATATTGTGGACTTGATACCATATTTGATGCCCATATTTTGCATTTGCATATTCAACAATTAGATAAAACTGAGGTTAACACTGTAACAAAACATAGAAAGGAGCCACAGCCTGCTAAGCTCACCTCGTTGCGCAGCATTGTCACATGTTGCACATGTCAGCAAACAGGAATGGACTATAATCATTCTTTTTAACAGATTCAGTCATGCATAAATTGTAGTTTACAGTCTGCATCCGAAGCATTCATTGTTGTTGTCATCCCAAATTGCATCATACAAAACAATATGGTTGCTAAGGGACATGTCAGTAAGTGGGAATGAACTTTAACCATTCTACCTAACCAAGTCGCTCATGCGTAAAATGTAGTTCAGAGACAGCATTCAAAGCATGCATTGTTGTTGTCATCCCAAAATGCATCATGCATACCAATATGGTTGATGTGGGCCATGTCAGTAAGCAGGAATGGACTTTAACCATTCTACCTAACCAAGTCGCTCATGCGTAAAATGTAGGTCAGAGACAGCATCCGAAGCATGCATTCCAGTCGTCATCCCAAAGTGCATCAGGCATACCAATATAGTTGATGTGGGGCATGTCAGTAAGCAGGAATGGACCTTAACCATTCTTCCTAACCGGACGCGGACGCCGACGCTGACGCTAGGGGTATCACATAAGCCCCCCTCACTTCGTGAGGTGAGCTAAAAAAAGTTATCAGTTTTTATTATTATATACATGGTGATGAATTCAGATGGCTGGAACTGCAAAAGCTTGCTCAAAATTTTTTTCTGGTCCCTTTGTTCAAGTTTTTACAGAGTTTGACCTCGATTCAACATTGTTCAAGTCTAAAATGTTAACATTGGTGCCTTTGGTGTCTGAGCCATCAAAGTTACACTGTAATTTAAATATTTTGATGTTAAAAAGTAATTTTCAAAGTAGACCTTTGCAAGAAGTAATATATTTTGATGTCACTTAACATGATTTTCTATTTTTGTACCAGTCTGTTATCGTTTAAGAATGACAATAAACATTGTACCATCCAGTACTTCACTTGTACTTTAAAGGAAAACTTTTATATAAAATCATAAAAGCAGCTTTTAAAACTATAAAATCCATTTTCTTATCACATTAGCATGGTTAAGTCCTGGAAAGAACATTATGAGCTAACTTATGCACATTAAGAAAATACGGGAAGAAAGATCACAAAAACAAAATTAATAATCATTATCAAAATTATAAAAAAAAATGGTGCCACATTCATTCCATCTGTTATCTTAGGATAGGATATTGACATTAAAAGTACTGTTATGGTTCATTCAACTGATACCCGATATAACAAACATACTTAACCTTTGTGGCTTATGTTGATCAAAATTTAAAAGTGATTTTCAATAAAAGATTAAAAAAAATATCATGGTGTCTGAATAGGAAACATAACTAGCAAACCATGCAAAAATAGCTGATGTGTTCTGCTTATTTTATCTGTTTTTAAGAACTTTAAGAATTTTTTGGCAATACTAATTTTTGAAACCTTTTTCTGCAAACTAATTGCTATTCCGCAAATCAGTAGACTTTCAACAAGTAACTATGTGATACCTTCAGTCGTGCATTCTTACATCATGTACAACATCTGTTTGTCAGTAACCCAAGGGCTTCTGACTGATTATTTGTGAACAAGAAAACATATTATCATCAAACTTGGTAAGTATGTTGTAGATTACCACAAAACTCAAACTGAGATAGATTTTGGTTTTCAGAATCTCAAGTGGTTTTTGAGTTATGCCCCTTGAAACATTAAAAAATTGACACATTTTATGGTTCCAATAATAAACTTGTGAACAAAGATGCACATAGTATTTTTAACTTAGCACCAGTAATTTACCACAAAACTAAAACTTGAGATTGATTTTGATTTCAGAGGCCAAAGTGGTCTTGGAGTTGTGCCCCTGAAATTTTGCCAAAAGCATGCCGGCGCATTACAATTTCCAAACAGCGGTATCATCTACATGTAATTTAACTTAATTATCACTAGATTTATACATTGTTCCCTGTGTGACTCAGGATATATAATTGTTGATAAAAAAAACATTTATGAAAAAAAAATCAATTTAAAAAGTTTTTGTGTATTGGCATAAAAAGTTGACAATGTAATTAACCTGTACGACTTACCTGACACATTTTTTATTACCACTATCTTTCCTTAGCAACATGATGCTATCAAATTCCATTTAAGTCTCAATGATTAATCCATAAATTTATGAAAATTAATAAATCTTTAATGTTGGTTGCCACAGGAACACAAATATTATTCTACGAATAATTATGTAAAAGTTCAGAAAATTAGTACCATTGTTTAGAATTTTAATAAACAATCACAAAAATCTCTAATTATGACAAGAATTACATTTACTAGTATCCACCAGGACAACAATATGATATTGGAAGGTGTAATCCAGAGCTTAAACTAATCAAGCAAATAAATTAATTTCATGGAGAAAAAACATCAATTTCTTAAACAATCACTTGTCAATTTCATCACTTTATATTTAATCCTTGGAAAAATGAATATTTCATGAATATATTATGCATTTTTTTGTTCTACTAAACCTTAAATTGAAATTCAAAACAGCCCTGTTTAAATACTGTCACCGAAAATAAAATGTTCTCTTCAATAAAGGTAGCTGTTTCTATGTAAACAAAGAGACGTAGAGTAAATTTTCTGAAGTATGTACATTACTGAGCAATTTCTGCTTATAAAGTATCCATTTTAAATATTCCACTTAAAGCATCGCAGCATGAACAATTTAGATTTGTTTGTCAATGTTTATTTCTACGCATGTAAAATGCATAATTCCCACATAATGAAATCCTCTCTTCACCATCTTAACGACTATCTTATTCAGGTGAATTTTAACTATCCCTTTTTATTGTCGCAGGTAATATATTTCACCTGATTGATACAGCCAGGTGAAAAATTCATAAAAACTATAATAAAATTCATAATCAGATTAACAAATGAGTGACAGAAAATGATGTGAGATTAGGAATCTAATAAATTTCAAAAGAATTTTAAATTAGCTAAGAAAACAGTTAAATTATACCCCATTCATTGAAAACCCTGACTTCTAGATTACAATAGCACCCTGATTAATGTTTTGATTTCTAATCGTTGGAAGAAAATTAAATGAAAACAAATTGTTGTCCCCAACGGATACTGGTCAATGTATTTTAAACATAGGGAAAATGATATTATTCAAAGATTTACTTTGTAAAAGAATTTTTCCTATTAAATCTTTGTTTAAATTACATGGGTTATTTCAAATATTCTCATTTTTGGCGATTTCATTTAAATCAACTTTTGCCATACATATAATATAGAACCATGCAAACTAATGCCATAATGAAAACAATCATAAGGTTTCTCAACCTCCAAAAACAATCACAATTACACATTATATACAAATAATTTCAGAAGAAAATCTGGGGTTTTCTGTTTTCAGAAAACATTATCAGAAAAATAACTACCAATTGGATTCCATATTTGACTGAATGAACAATGTTTCCCATGGGTTTCAACTTTACTCTTATATTGACTCAGGCCCCCTTAAGTTGGAAAATATTCAAAATTCCTAGGGGTTTTAGGAAAATTTGTTTTACTGACCCCTCTTATGGAAAAAATATGCCCCCTACCCCCTTACCAGAAAGTCTGGATCTGCCACTGTTTATACAATGGTTCACAAATAAGATTGCAAAAGGAATAGTCAAAACTCATAAAGATACTATATGTTGAGGAGAGTGGCCTCTGATTGGGTGAGCTTTTCAAATCATTGATTGGGTGAGCTTTTCAAATCATATCAAATCCAATAACAATTTATTGCAAAATTAAAAATTTACATATTTTGAAGAAAAAAAATGTTAATTTACCCCTTATATAGCTGGGAAATTCCAAATCTGTGTATATGATTACAAAAGCTTACAACAAGAGGAATGCAAAGAGAAAAAAACCCTTTGAAATCCAATGAAAAGTAAAAATAGGTTATTTGCACACTTTAAATCTGGCCCCTTTCGCTCCCTAATTCCTTGGAGAGGATAAGAGTTATCATGTTATTTTTCTTGTAGTGAATCCTTTGCAAAAACTGTATGGACCCATTTACTTATGAACTACACAGGCAACATGAAATCTGTTAACTTACTCCCAATGATGGGAGGATGCTGACCTACTACCAAAGATGCATGCTTATGCAAGATTAGATGTTCCTACCATGTACATTAACAGAGACCTAAAATGAGCTGTATACTTGAATGTAAGTTGACAATGCAAAAAAAAAAAAAATAGGTCAAAGTTACCTAATTTTGTCTAGATGCTGACCTACCACCAAAAATCCATGCACATAAAATGCTGGATGATCCTACCATGTACAGTTACTGAGAGTAAAACTGAATGTAAGTTGATTATGTGGAAAACATAGGTCAAAGTGACCTAATTTTGCCTGGATGCTGACCTACCATGTGCAATGACTGAGATCTTAACTTGGATGTAAACTTGAATAGAAGTCTTTCATGCGGAAAATATAGGTCAAAGTGACCTAATTTTGCTTGGATGCTGACCTAAAATGCATGCACATGGAAGGTATGATGATTCTATCCAGACTGAAATCCAGTGGTATTCAAACAATAGAATATGAACTCTTGTTTAGAAAACATAAAGATGTCAACTGCAATGTTTAACTCGTTGTCAAGATCTTGTAAAAGTTACTTTATAACATGAAATTTTATACTCCGTTATGTGCATGTGATGTATCTTGATATTGACAAATGATACCTTTTAAAATCTTTTATATTTCTTGCATATTTTTTTTTAAAGAAAAATGAGATTTTCTGGAAAATATGTGGTTGGACCAAAGAGTTTTGGATGTAAGTTTTTCTTTAAAACTAAAATTTTCAGGAAAAAAAAATACTTTGCCATTAAATATTAACCTTTCATTTGCAAATTTTGGACTAGGTACAAGCAGTGGTTTAGACAAAATAAAGTAAATAAACAAAATCAATTATTACTCACTAAGCACATGTTGTCTTTGAATGGGCTTTAACTGAAGGCATGCCTTTTTCCTTGATTGAACCACTGAAATCTTGTGTTGATGATTACCCTTGAGATCGTTGGTATAAAAGGAAAATGGCATTGTTTCAGATGATATAATTTTGCTGAACAACATAGAAAGACCTTTGGATGAAATCGTTGCTTATGCAAGAATCGTCAGTAAATTTACCTTTAAATGAAGTATGTTAAAAACCTATCTGTACATATAATTTAGTCTGGGTACATGTAATTTAACGCCTGATAGCAATTAATTTTCACCAGTCTGTCCATTGAATATGTTCATCATGAGTGAGTGATTTATTCAAGAAATTCGCGTATTACCTCTTCTTGTAGACAAGTTTAATCTATTTTAACTATAAAGTAAAGATCTGGGTATTAAATGATGTTTTCACCACATATTGTATTTCTTTTGAAATCTTAACATTTTGTCTATTGCTTATTTTTGTCGCCATGCTCTTAAATTTGTTCAGAAAACTTTATAAACAAAGAAGAGTTTTTCTAGAAGGAAGATAATTTTATATTACTATATTTCCGCTGTATCATGTACAGTTAAACTTGGACCTAACATTGAATGAAAGGCAATCAAGTGGAAAATAAAGGTCAAAGAGACCTAATTTTATTTTGGAGGCTGTAAAATAGGGCAAGATGCAATCTGTATGCAAAGTTTGATAACCCGTCCCTTCATAGTTACCAAGATATAAACCTAAATGCCGACACGGACATAAAAGTAGACATGGATGCCGAGTGTACTCCAATAGTCACCCTCAACTTGTTGAGGAAAAATTAAAACCCATCAAAATGTGAACTAGAAGTGGGAGCAGTCGCAAACGACAGCTAATCCCCTCGCCCGCTGTTAAGAAATAATAACCTTTATATAATCTAAAGATGTAAAGATGAATGTCTAAGGTACATCCACTGAACGGTAAGATCATTGTGTGTAACGTGTAGTATCTCAGATATAAACATTAATGCAAACTTTTAACCAAAGTCAGTCAAGTGTAAAATGTAGGTCAAAATGACCCAATTATCATCTGAAGCTGCAAGACTCTCGAAGACAGATCCACAGACCACAGATGATTGATGTAACACTTAGGGTATCTCATACATGAACATTAATGCAAACTTTAACCCAAGTCATTGAAGCATAAAATGAAGGTCAGAGTAACCCAATTATCATCTGAAGCAACATCACTCTCCAAAATACATCAACTAACCAAAGATGGTTGATGTGCCACATGTAGATTCTCAGATATGAACCTTAACGCAATTTTTAAACTGAGTCATTGAAGCATAAACTGTAGGTCAAAGTGACCCAATTATCATCTGAAGCAGCATCACTCTCCAAGACACATCCACTCACCAAGAATGATTGATGTGCCACATGTAGTTTCTAAGATATGAACATTAACACAAACTTTAACCGGAGTCAATGAAGCATAAAATGTAGGTCAGTGTGACCCAATCATCATTCGAAGCAGCATGACTCTCCAAAAAGCATCTACTGACCAAAGATGATTGATGTGCCACATGTAGTTTCTCAGATATGAACCTAAACACAAACTTTAACCAGAGTCACTGAAGCATAAAATGTAGGTCAGAGTGACCCAATTATCATCCGAAGCAGCATCACTCTCCAAGACGCATCTACTGACCACAGATGATTGATGTGCCACATGTAGTTTATCAGATATGAACCTTAGCGCAAACTTTAACTGCAGTCATTGAAGCATGAAATGTAGGTCAGAGTGACCCAATTATCATCCGAAGCAGCATCACTCTCCAAGACGCATCTGCTGACCAAAGATGGTTGATGTGCCACATGTAGTTCCTCAGATATGAACCTTAACGCAAACTTTAACCTGAGGTGGGACGAACGGACGGACGGACGGACGGACGGGCGAGATGCTATATCCCCTCCCCAACTTCGTTGGGCGAAGGGATAATTAAATATTCTATAACCAAACAAGCCAAACAAATGAAATATATTTGTGTTAGAGTTATCTTTCTTTTTATACAATTTAGCCATTGGGAAAATGCAATTGATCCCAGATGGCAGCGATTGGCACTCAAATCATATTTTTGGTAGAAAAGAATAATGCTTCCATTACTGATTAAAATTTACTTGATCTATGAAACTGTTTTCCAGTTACAGCAGTTTTTATGTTTTTTCCCATAGGGTTCAATGTTAAAACTAACTAGAGAATGTCTAAACTGCCACTGTCGGAAGGGCCCCGTAATTTTGATCCTGTAACTTCGGGCAAAAGTTAAATTGAGATAATTGTGAATTCAAATTCTGTTTGACACAAATGTCTTGATACAGTAATTTGCTGGACACAGTGATTTCTTGAAGTTACACCAAATCATATCAATACTTAGCTATCTTATTTTTCAAATATTTGGTTTATAGTTAAATACCAAGGTTTCCGCAAACAGGGAGTAGTCAAGCAGAAAACCTGAACATAGCTTACACAATACAACTAATTATTTCCAAGCTTCAGACAAAAGTTCAAGTAATTCCCTCTAGTACAAGCCAAAAATCTGTGACGAAAATTAAGTGTATGGTTAAAAAAACAAAGTATCTGCAGACAGGAAAAGGATGCCCAACAAACTTGAAAATCCCTTACATAATACAACTCATCATTTCCAAGCTTAAGACCAAATTAAAAATCTGTGACGAAAATTTGGTTTAAAATCAAAGTATGGACAAACAGGAAGTGGATGCCTGACAAACTTGAAAAACACTTACACAATACAACTCACTATTTTCAAGCTTCAGATCAAATTTCAAATCATTCCCTCCATCACAAGCCAAGAAATCTGTGACGAAAATTTGGTTTGAGTAAAACACAATCAAAGTATCGGCAAACAGGAAGTGGATGCCTGACAAACTTGAAAATTGCTTACACAATACAACTCATCATTTCCAAGCTTCAGATTAAATTTCAACTAATTCCCACTTATAGAAGTCAAGATATCTTTGATGGTAAAAAATTGTTGACAGACATAGACGGATAGACAGATAGACAAAGTGAAAATTATAGGGTACCGGCATCTTGATGCAGGGGCAGCAAGGCCCTTATAATGACCATTGGGGTCATCTTGGATTTCTGATCAGTACGAAATTACAATTTCAATCACCTCATGCCTGTGACTATACTGTGATTCTGGTATTAAGCATCCCTGCAGCTATAAGTGTCCCACTAAAGCACTCCCTAAAAATTCCCACTTGAAACCATTATGTTTGTATTTATGTTATGTTTTCCGTCACTGATTTGTTATTGATCATTCTGCAAGCATATATGTCAGAGTTTCTGGTTGTAAACAATCAAATTACTGTGGAAGTACTTTTATTCGTGGACATCAATTTTCGTTGTTTACATAAATTTTACTTTTTCGTTGGTTCTTAAATTCGTGGTTTCGAATTTTATTCATTAAAACTATATATAGGAGAAAATGCATTTCGTTGGGAACTTAATTTCGTGGTTTTAAGCAACCACGAAATCCACGAAAATTGGAACCCCACGAACAATAGTACTTTCACAGTATCATGTTTTTTTTTGTTTGCACTTCGGTACAAACAACTGATCGGCCATATTCTTTTCTTCTGTTTGTCAAAGATTTGGATAGTTGAAGCATTTTTACATTGATTGCATTGTGTACTTATGAAAGATTGAAGAATTTCGTTACAAGAGCTTTGTTTTGGAACATGGTGTTTGTCCTACTTAATAAGTTAATAAGCCCCCCTTTTCAAATTTTCTAAGCGCCCTGGGCACATAATATGAGGAATGCAGTATAAGTCAAGTTTGGTTTCATCTGTCCCAGTGGTTTCTGAGAAGATGTTTTATGCCACTTACACAGACACTGACATAAACACAAACACCAACAGATGCCAGGTGATGGCTACTACTTAGGTGAACCTTTGGGCCAGGAGAGCTAAAAACTGACACAGATGATATGCTAGAAACACCCAGAACTGGAGCAATCGATATATTCTGAACATTAAAACTTGAACAAATGATTTATAACCCATGCACGAAAAATGTCAATCCACTCCTAGTGAAAAAAGTAAAAAAGGATTAGATAGCAAATTATCTTCCCTTATGCTCCCAGTATATTTCAAAATTAATCGATACAAATATATGTAGTGATTATAGTGTAATTTTAATGAATGCAACACAAATGAATTTCTGATAAAAATGGTAACTTCCTATAATGAGAGTTCTCTTGTAATTGTAATTAATGAATAGAAAAAATGTATCATAAGACAAAAAAAAATCTGTTAATTAAAGAAATTAGTATTTTGATATATATAAATTTTCCTCTCCAGTAGCTTTTTTTAATCAGTCTACTTTAAAAACTTATAACCTGATGGTTGGGAGATAAACTTCCACTTTTTAATTATTTCCACACTTGACTTACTGTGTTGCTATACTTTCCATTAATTTTCACTGGATAATATCTACATATCCAAAGTTAAATCTATCCTAATCCACCTTCATGGTCCAAAATTTATTAAAAGTCACCATTAATTAATTCCTGGTAGTAACGGTACTACCTGTGGTAAACAAATACTAGCCTGTTAGGTATCTACCCGCCATTTAAAAAAAACAGCTTCTAAATCTCTGCTCTTTAAATCTTATTATCTTTTACTGAACAGCCGTAAAGATTTAACAGTGTCATAATTCTAATACCGATTTTAATGATTGTTAAATATCGGCACAAAATGGAAACAAAAGCCTGAAGGTTACAACTTCAAGAAAAACCTCCCAAGTGCAATACATGTTATATGAAGATTTAATTAAAAAATTGAAAATGGATACATTTTAAAAGTTTGTCACATGAATGTAACAAGTTTATAACAGACACAGTGTTTCTTATTGATTTAAATTCATCTCTCCTTAAAATATAAAATTCAATATTAAACTGTGTACACTGCCATTAAATTTTAACATACAGGTTTATATGTACATATAAATTTTCAAGTACAAAGTGTTATCATTGAAGTGAAAGCAAGGAATCAATAAAAACAAAGGTTATCCAATACAGATCAATTCATTTTATTGCAATTTAGACCCCACAAAATTGTGGCCATCATTAAAAGGTATTTTTTTCTTAATACTGGTCATTCGGGAAGTACTGTGGAAGTAATTTTATTCATGGACATCAATTTTCGTGGTTTTCATAAATATGACTATTTCATTGGTACTTAAATTCGTGGTTTTCAATTATATGCATTAAAACTCTAGGAAAAAATGCATTTCTTTGGGAATTTAATTTAATTTTAGCAAACCACAAAATTAACGAAAATTGGAACCCCACGAACAATAGTACTTTCACAGTATACAAAGCAATGCCATTTGCTGAGTAGTCATATACCAGCTATTGGAGTGACTGCAGTTGAGGCATAATTTGGATTAATTTCTCGTGAGTTCAGCATGACAGATGGTAATCACTCAGCATTATTTCAAAGAGGACTGTGCTTTATATTCTCTGTAAATTTTTCTTTTTTGAAAGTATGCAACAGGTGAGCCATATTTGTCCACATATAACCATGGTGCACCAACTCTATTAAACAGGCCATTAAGGCATCCAAAGTGGCTGTAACAATGAAACATAAGTAATACTGGGTCTCAACATAAATATATAATAAGCCTACAAGATGCATAGTTGTCAACAATAACTCTAAGTCCAAATAAGAGGCTCTCGAGAGCCCATATCTCTCACCAGGACTTTATCTAACAAAACAGTCTTAAAGGTTCCAAAGATACACATGGTTTCCTGAAAGTGGTCATCTTGGATGAAATGTGTGACTGCTGGGTTTTATCTTTGTTTAAAGTAATCAGTAAGAAAAGACCTTCAATTTGAGTACCAGGTTGAAGGTCATCAATGACCTTTGACCTTGTTATTAGATAAACTCAAAAATCATAATAGATGGCTGAAAAGGTATATCAGCAAAAATGTTCAACATGTCAAGGGCTACATTTGTTTCATTTGGACCGAAGCTCTCCGATGACTCCCCTGAGAGTTATTGGCCTTAACACACTTCAGAAAGTGGTTTTTCTTGTGTATAACAGTTAAACCCTTACAGATAGTATGGTCAAGTCACATATCAAATTAATCAGTAAGAAGAGACTTCAATTTAAGCCCAAGGTCAAAGGTCAAGGTCATAGACAAATTTCAGTCTTTTTTTATTGTAAAATCTTTAAAACAGTTAAAAATGGCTATTCTAATATATTGGAGACAATGTGCATCTCATCAAGATGACTTCAATCATCAGTTGATCATGTGACATACAAAAACATAAATTTGACTGGAAAAGACCTTGCAATTGTTCTATGAACAATTGTCCTTAAAACTTTTTAAAATTTTACTTTTAAAATGTAATTATAAGAATTGAATGCATTATTTTATAGTTTCATTGGCATTATGAAAGTGTTGACCAAAGTGCATTTTCAACATGAAGCACTACCACTCCAGGCTTCATTTAAAATCTGCTTCAGTCAACACTTTTATACCCCAAGGAAACTTCAAAATAATATATTCAATTTCAATTCTTGATTGAAAACAATAATTACATAGTAGGTAAACTTGCATTGCATGTGAAAAACTGAAATATACCTCCGTCTATAAAAAGAAAGAACAATATAATCTTACCAGTACAAAGCACAACTATTTAACTAAATTCATTAAATATTCACAGAAAAACATCACATAGTTCTACTATTATTAATATTAAATGTATACTTTAGTCTGGGATTACATCCTGTTTTCTCTGATGCTTTAATGCTTTTCATGCAGTTTAATTGTAATAATTTAACAACTGAAGCTTATCCCTAAGACTGAAAGTTATCATGTTGTTTACTTTTCATACAAACCACTTTTGCATTTATCAAAGAGACTCACACTAGTCTGAAGTGAAAACTTCTTCATATTGCCCTGAATCTAAAACTTACTTATTTTGTAAGTTTCAAAATTGTAAAAAAACTGTCACCTGAACATGCCTGTATATAAAGTAATTTCTGATAAAGGAACTGTTTTCAAGTTATAGCAGTATGTTTTTATCAAAGGTAATATTTGTTTACAAATTATCAGTCTGAAACTACGAAAGTCACAAAATTTCAAAGTTTCAAGGGGTATAGCTTCAGAATCCCTTGGACTTCTGAACCCAAAGCTGAACTTAGCCTGAGTCTTGAGGTAAACAACTTACATACCAACTTTGAAGACATTTTGTTATTTCGTTCGTAAGTTATGAGTCAGAAACCCTGAAATTAAAAAAATTTCAAAGTTTCAAGGCACATAAGTCCAGAACCCCTTACACCTCCGAACCCAAAATCATGCTTGGCCTGAGTTTTATGGTAAAAAACTTACATACCAAGTCTGAAGACTGTATATCTTTCACGGGTTATCAGTTAGAAACCTTTGGGGGACGGACAGACAAATGACTGATCATGAGGGTACCACATAATACCTTGCCACTACGTTCTGTGGGATATAAAAAATTTGAATTAATGAAAAGGAAAGAAGGGTGTCACTGGTAAAAATATTTTAATTCTTCAAAATGTTGAATATAAGAAGAGATGGGAAATCTTTCTGTGATAACATCCACAGACATGTGCAAAATGTTTTCTATGTTCAACTACATAAATGTATACTTTCTAATAAAATGAAAAAAATGCCATTACATAGTAATTAATAATAAGTTATTTAATCAGGTGTACTTTAATGTCAAATAAAAATAACATGGTTTACTGATTATTTTTATTACCAATTAACAGAAGGTGTGAAAAAAATGCTCATAATGGAACGAACCATATGCTTGAATTAATATGTATACTCTGGTGTAATTAACATAGTATAAACAGTCAAAACTGGTTCATATTGATGCATAACAATGTGCAGCTAGAAAAATCACACAACTTTCAGGTAAATACAGAAAATGACCATAATAATTGATAACAATATCAGTCAGACCATGTCAAACTTAAGAATGAGTCATCAACTTACAAGTGTCACATGTATAACTTAGGTCTAAAAACTCACTCAGCATGCACAACAACATACCTGCAAAGTGACCCGCATTTGCTGGGTCACACCTGCAAAAACGTCCCTTCACACGCCAGTAAGCATGACCCGCCGCGGGTGACCGCTTTCACCCGCAAAATTCATCAGGTGAAATTGTCTTGAGTTGATTGACACAAATCAATAAATGGACATGTAGTCCGTTTATTGATTTGTGTCAATCAACTCAAGTATCATTCTGACAGGTAAACAAGTTAATTAGACTATGTAATTAGTGTTGATTCGGGGAATAATTAGGACAGGTGTTGTTTATATAATAATTAGCAAGCACTGACAATGATTACAAAGAATCTACACAATATTTTCTGATACAAAACTGTTCATAAATATCGCTAATTACCTCCCTTGAATAATTTTCCATATGATTAAAAATGGCCCTAAGATTTTGATGTTAACACTAATAAATACCCCCAAATGATTGAAATATCTTAAAAATCCTCTAAGTTTTCGCTTTAAATAGTATTTTGAATATTTTCTCCATGTATTTTATTTTGATGAAGTTAAAAATAAATGATTATAGTTTTTTGAGCAATTTTTAACATGTTTAATGAAATTACTCTCTTCCTTTGCAACCATATTCAAAGTCTGACCACAATGAGTAAATAGTAATATACTAAACGAAGCACAGTTTAGGATGGTGATTTAAAATCCTATCACCTGGGTACATTTAGTTGAAATACGCTAAAGAAATACACAGAAGAACAAGACATAACAACTCAAGTCTCAGCCTCTTATGAGAACAACAACTAATTGACAAAAACTGAATGCTATGAATATGTTTGGTATTTTTTTTTTAATTGTCTGAAACATGCAGAGTTGAACTTTGAAAATATGCCGTCACGCGCTATGACCCAACATCTGAATGTACAATGTTGGGTCATGACCCACCACGGTACTTTTGGAGGTTGGCAGGTATGCAACAAGCTCAGATTAAAATACAAGCTTTAGGATTGCATTACTGTTTGAACATCACAATTTCAGACTGCTACAATGTACATACAAGTAATGCTTTCCCTTAAATAGCCATGAGAAATGATTCAAACTGCAACCTGGAAAAATCTCAGAAACAAAAAAATGTTTCTGTTACAATGAAATAAAAATAAATGTTTCTGTTACAATGTTTGTCGTTTTATAATATTTTGTTCCCAGTTCTTTCAAATTATATGTTTCTATATCAATTATTTGTGTTCATCTATCATAAAAATGATATATAAATGTTGACATTCTTCTGCCATCATGATGTATTGGGACCAACTTCAATTATTTTTTTTAAAAAAAATGTGAAATTGTCATATTGCAACTTTTAAGCAAACAAAGTGACAATGCCAAACTGGGAAATGGCAGAACAATCTAAGGGTTCACAGGAATGATGTTTATGGACCAAAGGTGTGTAATGCATTGATATAATGGAAATAGGCATGACTCAAATTCAAGTTTTTAATGAGCAAACTAAATGATACCAGATGAACATGATAACAAGCTTAAATAATAAAAGAGTATAATGACATTCAGATGCCAAGTGATATATTGAGATCATAAATAAACCATGTAAACAAGCTGCCATTTAAATCTGTAACGAATTCCATTATGATGGAAGTTTATTTAAATGAAGACAATTTAACAAAATTTATAAATTGTAATTACATTTTTAAATAATCTCCACAGCTTATCTCTAAGATAAGATTATTGCCAAATACCAAGCAGATTTACTTACCAATTTCAAAAAGGTGGCAAGCCCCATTCAGGCTTAAATTCCCAGGGGTGACAGGATTAGCGGAAGACCCTTCTCAAGTTGCTATGTTGGGTCTATCCATTCACGGTCATATCACCATAGCACGATATACATTTAATCTACAATAAAGGAAGCAATTATCAAGTTTGTTGACAGGTATCCAGGAAGGAGAATAAATGGGTGTGGCTAAATTGTCACTCATTCAAAGGCGGTGAAGTTTAAACTTGAGAAGGTAAACGGGAAACTGTTTATAACGTTTAATATTGCAATTCATCCCTTACACAAAGTATATGCATGAAATATAATGTGGTGTTAAATTATCATCAGTGACAACGTATGAAAAATATTCAGAAACGTTAGGCTCTACAAAAAAATGAAAAATTAAAAACTAGCGATAAAGCAACATGAATAAGGGTAGTTTTTCATAGCAAATATTCAAAATTATACTTCGACCCCGGTCCAGTGTTGTAACATTAAAAGATTTGTGATTTTTCAACACAAAACATCTCATCGCATTTTAAACGTGTTCGGTCTGGAAAACACCGGAAGTAGATATTTAAATTTCCAAGTCGATAAAACGTTTATCCTTCTTTGATACAGCTTTTCACAATTTTCATTTTCACTTGAGATTTCGTAGGTAAACGCCCCTTCTTCGAACTCTAGTTCGGTTTGTTTAAACTCAATATAGAGAAAAAAACATTTTAAGGTTCTTTAGAATGCATATAACCAACAAAATCAAGACTGCATTCGGGTGAAGTCCTTTCATTCAACAGTCACTAGATTTTTGTTTAGGCTAGCTGACCTGTGTAAACTTGTCTGAGAATTATAACAGAAAAACAAGTGTTTTATGAATTCTTGATATAACGCATTTATACAAAATTACGGCATACATTTTGATGCAGACGCTTGGGTAAAAAGTAGATTTTATGCCGAATTATGGGTCTAAATGCTGTGGCTGTCATTTGGCTGTTGGGTAATCTGATATTAGGGACGCAAAGTGATTTTTAATTATGAAATTTATGGGAAAACAGATTATGTCATCTGAAAGACATCGCTTCACCAATTTCAAAACACCTTACTTTTTGTTAATAGCTTAAGAAATAAGCAAATGACAGTCGTTTTTCATTTTGATAAAATTTCAGAATTTTCGAAAATCTGTTTCCAGTTTTAAATGTCACAAAATATTTATTTTGACCTGTCATTACTATTGAAAAATGTTGTATATGTTTCTTTGTATCTGTTAAATGCATTTCATTTGTGTGTTTTAACTATTAAGCCTAAAAAATATATTATAATTGACAAATCTGAAGTCGGACAAAATAATCATGATGATTATTCTATCTCTGGAGGCCCTTATTTACGGTATATTTTGATTTTTTTTTACTTGCCTAGGCAACATTTATTTCATAAATATTAATTATGGATTAATTATTTGGATTTCTATGTGATTTAATTTATTTTGAAAGCAGTAGAGTTGCCTTTTGAATGAAATACCTACATGTTGTATGTATCTTTTTTAGTATTTTTTCCTGTGCCAGTTTATTTCAAAGTGATTGGTTGCTAATCTTAGTGGAATTTAAAGAGACAAAAAAATCCATATATTTCTTTCCTTGAGTACAAAAATATGATTTATGACACATTTAGACTTAGTGAATTTCAACTTATGAGAAGTAATGAAATGACAGCATGTAGTCATATCTCTTATCATTACTTATAGGCAGTAGATCTTAAGTATTGATGGACGTTGACCTTTGTTGACTGTAATCTACACTAAAATAAAGTTCATCTTGCTTTTAAAATTGAATGTGCAAATATGCATTACTGTTAAACCACACGAGAGGGCAATTATTTGATTTTTAAATTTCATATTTATTAAATTTTGGTTTAGGTAGCAATTAGGACAAGCATTTACTAATTTTTGCAATGTCTCTCATATAAAGCTTTTACTGTAATATTGTTCATAAGAAATAAAATTGATACTTATACAATGGATGTTCTATTATTTTAAGACACTTACACACTGCATGCTGACCTGAACCAAGAAGTCTTAAATTAAAGAAAAATCAAAGCATAAAAATTTATTAAAATTGCAACAAAAAATGAACCATGAAATGATTTTCTTTAAATTTTAATGTGCTTTGATTTGCATCTCTAACAGTGTTAAAATACCAACATTTATAAAAATTTTTTAAAGCCTTCCATAATTCAAAGGAAATTAAGAATATAATACCAATTTTGGTCAAACATCATATATCAGAAGAATGCTAAATAAAATGTTTCGAAGTTTATATCTCTCTGTAAAGAAGTATAAATTATCTTAAGAGAATGAAAAAATTGGAAAACAACAAAATATATCAATAGTTTACCTTCAGTGAAGTGCTGGCAATCAAAATAAAAAGTATAAAGAAGAGGTAACTCCATCTTTTTGACATTTGGCTTTTAAAAAAATATTTAAAAATAGAATACAGGCATTTTGTTCAATTTTTTTGCAGTAATTACATGAAAAACATATTTTTCTTATTTTGGATAGTAATTTTTAGAGTGTATATTGCTTTTTTGAGTTTTTCCCTAAAAATTGTATTTTTCAAAAAGAAATTTCTATCCCAAATATTGCCTCATTTTCCATTAAATATGAATATACATAATCTTTGATATATCTGTAATAATAATCATTTGCATCGGAAACCTTCTGGTAGTTGTGTTATTCACAAAAGCCCGTAATTGAAGGGTAATTATTTAAATGCAAATTTGGCAACAGAAATTTGGTTAAATTTTGAGTTGTCTCTCTTTGCTTTTGCATGCCTAC
>MJUU01028169.1:235105-247914 GCA_002080025.1 Modiolus philippinarum
GTCGGAATTCGGGGAAGGTACAATTGCCGCAATGCTGGAAACGTTTTTTCGACGGGTTGATGGGAATATTCAAATTCAAATTGGTAATTTCTATAAATAGAACGTTGCCATCGTTGAACTGTGACGTTAGATGAAACACTATTTTTGTACACTCAGTCTGGCAACAGAACATTATTTTCTTGTATTATGACGTTTAAATTTTGATACCATCAAGCTGTACTTCAGGCAAGCATTTTCACATTGTACCTTACAAGTCCTGATGACGCCCGTTTAGGGCGAAACGTGTCGACGAATAAAGTTCCTGCAGTTTACTAAAGTGTTGTTGTCATTATGGTATTTAATTATGTTTTAATTAAATGACAACCCTGCATACCATCGGTATCCACTTCAGTAAGCTCTACCGAGAAGAGACATTAGTAGGTGTTGGTTCAGTCTGTGGTAAACTGTGAATATATAAGAATGTCCAGAAAATCAAAATAATATAAAACCAAAAAGAGAATACACAACAAAAATACAACCAAAACAATAACATACAAAGCAAAAAGAAATGAAATATAAAAAAAATAAATTAATAAAATTTAATTTAAAAATTAGAACAACAGATATGCAAAAATGAATAGCGAGGGACCAATACACAAAAATATCTGAGATAGACATTCTTTAATGAAAAAAAAAGGAATTTAAAAAGCAGTTTCAAATAAACAATATTTTCAAAAAGGGTAAAATAATCAAATGGGAATAAATATAACCCGATTTCGAGCAAATAACCATGTCTCTACATGCATATCTCAAACCAATACACATCATAGGTTGACACGATATAAAATGCAGGATATACCATGCAGAAGCTAGCAAACTTTGATAAACCGCCAAAGAGTCATATTTGAAATTGTTTGTGAGGGTTTGCAATAATTATTTAACAAGACAAGCAAAAACAATACACAAAAGATGATTTTTATTCTTATGTTAAAAATTTATAAAAGCGTGACACTCTTGAGAAATTTTTAATTTTCCCCTGGATTTTGACCGGTTTTGCATTCTTGTGTATTGCTTTCACGCAAAAGACACAAACTTTTCAAATCATTTTGTAAAAACTATAAAGTATATGTTTCTTAAGATTGAATGATACCTTTGAGATACCTTTTTGTTTGCATCAGTGTTGTTTGTGTACATTTGTGTCCCTTTTTGTCATGCAGCTAACCTTTTGTGTGTATTGCTTTGGAATAGATTCTGTGGTTTAATTCGGGTTATATGTTTACTACACCGGTTTTATAATTTTACACTTTTTGAAAATTCTTTATATGGAGTGCCTTTTAAATAAAACGTTTTCTTGCATTTTAAATATTTATTTCCAGAATTTTCGTTGGTGTGTATTGGTGCTTTGCTATTCATCTTATGTATATATTAGTTTTAATTTATCAATATTTTTTTTGTTTTGTATGTTTGTATTTTCTTAATTCTTCGTATGATTTTTTTATTTTTGGTTTGCTTTTTATGCATTGCATTTTTTATATTTTTAAGAACAAGGTCCAATCGTCCTTTTCACTCATTATCTCTAATCTTATTGTCTTTTTGTTGTGTATTCCCGTACTGGTTTATTTTTTTTTATCTCTTTTTAGACACTCTATTGTATTAATAGTTTGTATAATATTAACCCTTGACAATTTTTTGACTACTTTTGTGGCTATCTCACAGAAGTTTGTTAAGTCACCGTCACATCCTGTTATCTCCACACGCAATTAACATTTACCTGTAGCTTACCTGTAAAGGTGAGTGTCATGAAAAGTATGTTGGATTGTACGTTGGGGTTGTATCAACATCATACCCAGGTGATTTGACCCAGACTTTCTCCAAATCGAAGTTATAGCATTTTTTCTGCAACCCTCCCGTTATATTCTATGTTAAAAATAACCCTCGATAGCCACTTATTTTTAATCAGGGGAGGTAACTCCGGAAACTCGAAATGGGTCAATTATGTAACAAAGTAACGAGATGTTATACAATCCTTTGATTTTGGGCAAAAAAAGTATGTATGTGTTTTCAGTCATCTGTCTGACCCTATTTGGATGAATGCCATAAAACAACCCAAAACAACTGTTTTACCTTAAAAACATCATTTCGAATAAACTACCTTTAATAGAGATGTGAATCAAGGTGTTTTATGGTATCACGGTTCTTGATGTTATGGGTCAGTGTTACTTAACAGCTTTACAGAATCTATTAAAAATTGTTTCATTTAACAACATTGTATGATTGCCTATTTCCTTGCAAGATTTATTTGTTGGTTCCTCTTTTTAAAATGTGAACACTGAATAATTCAAAGAAATCAGGCTGATGTAGGCTCTAAAATGGTTTCCTATGATATTGTGGTATTTGCACATTTCATTTTACCGGGCAGGAAGTTTGACCAATCAATTCATTATCTGCTTTATGCAATGACATATATCTTGCACACATACATTATGGAAAGATCTGTATATTCTTTCTCATTTGATAAAGTAATGAACAAAAATTCATTCAAACAATAATCATACACTGGAAAAATGAAGAATACAAGCTTAAGTTACGTTTGTTTAAAAAAAAGTGCAGACATCAGGATTTTTCCCCAAATCTGACAATCCTGACCAATGAACAGTATATCAATTGTGTCCAGTGTTAGAAAAAGTCATAATTTCCCCATTTATTGATTGGAATTCAATCAAATTAGCTTAATTAGAATGTTTGGGCCACATTTCTGACATACAATAAAGACCTCTGTCGTCATCGTCGGCTAAAAATTCATGTTATCATAGCTTATTTTTTGCACCAATTTTGTTCTTTTTTAAAGTATGTAAAAATAGCAAAAAAATCACTGCCAGTGTGAAGTGAAAAGTGAAGAAACTGACAACATTTTAGTAAAATAGCAGACGAATTGTCACAACTTTGGTTTATTTACTTACTATTTTATGAAGTATGGCATAAGTAAAAAAAAGAATGTCTGCTGTTTGTGGGGAATAAATAAGACTGTTTTATATATACCAGAAATATAAACATTTTGACAGAACTGATGGATTTTCCAACGGTTTTACGAATCTATTAATAGAATGTTTGGCGAGTGACGTAGTTCACAAGAATGGATAAAATAAATACTGTGATACAGTAGAAACCACGATATCATTAGAAGGGAGTATAATTAAAGAGAGTTGCAATATCACAAATTCTTGTGAAATCACGCCACCATCGAGACTTCGATAAAACTTCCACTTCATAATCAATAAACTGCTGCGCCAAGAGCGCATGATACACCCGTCCACTGTCAACTCGAACTTAATGGCATTGTTGGACCACAACAAAATTTTGATTTAAAAAAAATCAAACAGAATATGTGCCTTACCAAGATGTAACCATTCAACAAATATCAAATTAGTATGTAAAAAAAAAATGAATTTTCAAAAAAATATTAAGTCCAAGGGCCATAGGTGTCCACAAAAATCATTAAAACAGGATCCAAATTTAAACTTAATCCATAATTTATAAACATACAATCATAAACTTAATATATCAAATCAACATATTCACACATTGTAAAGAAAAGATGGAGAAACTGATGTTTTTCAAAAATTTACAAAGTCCAAGGGTCATAACTCTGTACAAAATCAACCAACCAGAACCAAATTCCAACTTGATCTGTATCTCACCTAGATATACTCATATCCAAATACCAAATCAATATGTCTAGCTGTTACCATGTGTTACAGAAAAAAACTCCAGAAACCTATATTTTTCAAAATTCACTAAGTCCAAGGGCCATAACTCTGTACAAAATCAACCAACAGGAACAAAATTCGATCTTGATCTGTATCTCACCTAGATATACTCATATAACAAATATCAAATCAATATGTCAAGCGGTTACAGAAAACAACTCTGGAAACCTATATTTTTCAAAATTTCACTAAGTCCAAGGGCCATAACTCTGTACAAAATCAACTGACTGGAACCAAATTCGAACTTGATCTGTATCTCACCTAGATATAGTCATATACCAAATATGAAATCAATATGTCAAGCAGTTACAGAAAACAACTCTGGCAACCTATATTTTTCAAAATTTCACTAAGTCCAAGGGCCATAACTCTGTACAAAATCAACCGACTGGAACCAAATTTGAAATTGATCTGTATCTCACCTAGATATACTCATATACCAAATATCAAATCAATATGTCAAGCGGTTACAGAAAAAAACTCCGGAAACCTATATTTTTCAAAATTTCACAATTTCACTAAGTCCAAGGGCCATAACTCTGTAAAAAATTAACCGACCGAAACCAAATTTGAAATTGATCTGTATTTCACCTAGATATAGTCATATACCAAATATCAAATCAATATGTCAAGCGGTTACAGAAAAAAATTGCCGGAAACCAAAAAGTTAACAGACGGAGGGACAGACAGATGGACGGACGGACGTAGGGTATACCATAATATGTCCGTCTTTCGACGGGCGTATAAAAATCGCTAATATCTCGATAATGTTTGAAAATATTATAATAAAACTGTCTAAACTCTACCAGCAACATAAAATACTTTCCAGTTTTCATTACTAAGAAGTTATAACATGTATAATCACAGAAATAAAAGAGGAGTTTCAAAAGTAAACAAGGCACACCATGATCTTCCTCGTCAGATTTCCACATGAAATCTCTGCTTTATTTGCCAATATCCTTTTTAGCTAACCTGGCTCTGCTAGGGTGAGCTTTTGCCATCACTTGGCGTCCGTCGTCTGTCCATCCGTCTGTCGTGAACTTTTCATTCAAAGATCTTCTCCTCTGAAACCAATGGGCCAATTCTAAGCAAACTTGGTCACAATAGTCCTTGGATGGTCCCCTTTAAAAATTTTATCAATCATGTCCGTACCTCATCCAAGATGGCCGTCAGCGGGAACATAGTTTTAACATTGGACCCTATGGAAAAGACATTCAAAGATCTTCTTCTCAGAAACTACTGGTCCAATTATAACCTAACTTGGGCACAATGGTCCTTAGATGGTCACTTCCAAAAAAGGTATCCGGCAGGTCCGTACCTCATCCAAGATGGCAGCCAGCAGGGAACATAGTTTTAGCATTGGACCCTATGGAAAAGACATTCAAATATCTTCTTCTCAGAAACTTCTAGTCCAATTATAATCAAACTTAGGCACAACAGTCCTTAGATGGTCCCTTCCAAAAAAGGTATCCGTCAGGTTCGTACCTCATCCAAGATGGCCGCTAGCAGGGAACATAGTTTTAACATTGGACCCTATGGGATAAGACATTTAAAGATCTTCTCAGAAACTACCAGTCCAACTATTACCAAACTTAGTCACAATGGTCCTTAGATGTTCCCTTCCAAAAAAGGTTTCTGGCAGGTCTTTACCTCATCCAAGATGGCCGCCATCAGGGAACATAGTTTTAACATTGAACCCTATGGAAAGGACATTCAAAGATCTTCTTCTCAGAAACTACCAGTCCAATTAGAACCAAACTTAGGCACAACAGTCCTTAGATGGTCCCTTCCAAAAAGGTTTCCGTCAGGTCCGTACCTTATCCAAGATGGCCGCTAGCGGGGAACATAGTTTTAACATTGGACCCTATGGGATAAAACATTCAAAGATCTTCTTCTCAGAAACTACCAGTCCAATTATAACCAAACTTAGGCACAACAGTCCTGAGATGGTCCCTTCCAAAAAAGATTTCCGTCAGGTCCGTAGCTCATCCAAGATGGGCGTCAGTGGGGAACATAGTTTTAACATTGAACCTATGGAAAGGACATTCAAAGATCTTCTTCTCAGAAACTACCAGTCCAATTATTACCAAACGTAGTGACAATCGTCCTTAGATGGTCCCTTTCAAAAAAGATATCCGATAGGTCTGTGGCTTATCCAAGATGGCAGCCAGCGGAGAACATAGTTTTAACATTGGACTGTATGGGAAAACTCATTCAAAGATTTTTTTCTCAGAATCTACCAGTCCAATTAGAACCAAACTTAGTCAAAATGGTTGTTAGGGGTCCCCCGAAAAAGATATCCAGCAGGCTCATACCTCGTCCAAAATGTTGCCAGCAGGAACATAGTTTTAACATTGAAACCTATGGTAAAGACATTCAGAGATTATCTTCTCAAAAAATACCAGTCAATCCCTCTTCAAAATTTGCATCTGGCATGTCTTCATCCAATACAATACAATCTCTCTTTGTCAGGCATGGTCCAGGTGAGGGATACAGGATCTTGAGAGCCTCTTGTTGTTAATCAACATTTTTAATTCAAATTTTTTAAACTAAACTATAAAATAATTAAGGAAAACAATTCTTTTTTTGGTTTTGAAATATGTCAACTAAATTAAAAAGTAGTTTAAGAAGTTCTGATGTGCCCATCATGTGGCCTTATCATGTTTGTTGTAGAGTTGTGCATGCCAATCTCTTTAATTTTATGTCTCTGTCTTCAATTATTAAAATTTTTACAAGAAATATTGAAATACTTATACATGTACATGCACAATTTTTCATTTTGTACATGGAAAGCTCAGATTTCCAATTAGCCTAGATACTGCAATCCCAAATGTGTCAGAATTTCCGAAAAACTGTGTTACATGGGTTGATTTAGAAATAAATTGTCAACTTGCCTAACAGACAATTCACCAATAAATATTACTTGCCCTTTCTAAATTCAACTTGCCATTTCACATTTAGAATTGAAGATGAATATAATTTCAACTCTACAAGGGGACAAGTCATCATCAAATTTAACTTACCATGTAAAGATTTTTACTTGCATGACTTGTCATGGCCACTTTGGGAGAGCACTTAAATCTATCCCTATGTTAGCAAACAAAGAAAGGAACAATGACAAGAAACATGAGAAAGCAGCCTTAAATGAATGCACAATTTTTATGCGCAGCCCTACAAATTTGTGAAATACTTAAATATTGGTTATATACTAATATTATTTACTCTTCAAGCTTTACAAAGCTTTTATCATGTGCTTATAGTCATGTATACATTATTGGATGTGGTTTGTTTCCATTGATTTATTCACTTTTTACCTTTTTGGGCCATTTAGGGCTTGCTATATGGTGTGAGGTTCCTCACTGTGTTGAAGACCGTACCGTGACCCCTAGGTGATTTGTTTTGGGTCGATGTTGTCTCCTTGACATTTACCCCATTTCCTTTCTTTTTCATATTGCAAGTTTAGCTTCATTTCCTGAACCAAAGGCAAATGTGATATAATGAAGAAGTAATTCACTCCAGTTTAATGGCTGGCCATTTATGTCATATTTTTAGCTCACCTCACGAAGTGAGGGGGGCTTATGTGATACCCCTAGTGTCCAGGTCCGGTTAAGAAGAATGGTTAAAGTCCATTCCTGCCTACTGACAAGTCCCACATTAACCATATTGGTATGTATGATACATTTTGGGATGACAATAACAATGCATGCTTCGAATGTTGTCTTATGACCCTCATTTCATGCATGAGCGACTTCGTTAAGAAGAATGGTTGAAGTCGATTCCTGCCTACTGACAAGTCCCACATTAATGCATGCTTCGTATGCTGTCTGTGACTTACATTTTACACATGAGCGACTTGGTTAGGTAGAATGGTTAAAGTCCATTCCTGCTTACTGACATGTTCCACATCAACCATATTGGTATGCATGATGCATTTTGGGATGACAGCTGCATTGAATGCTTTGGATGCAGCCTGTGAACTGCATTTATGTATGAATGAATCTGTTAAATGATGATAGTCCATTCCTGTTTACTGACATGTTTAACATGTGGCAATGCTGCGTAACGAGGTGCGCTTAGCAGGCTGTGGCTGCTTTCTATATTTGGTTTATAAATATACAGCCGAGCAATTTTATATCTTTAAACTAAATTTAACCTCAACTTTCTGTTTTACAGGTCTGTGTAACAAATGTTTCTGCTGCACTTGCAACTGCAAGAACACATTTATTACATGACATTTTTTTTTACTTTGACATAGGGAAATGAGGAACCTGTTAATCTGAATACCAGAACATGTACATGTATAAGGTTTGTTGTATAATGGTATGGCAAAGGCACCCTTGTTGGCATCAGCTGGACAGCATAAATTTGATTTTAGGTTGAATTGCATTAAAATTTTCAGGATATGTCCTTTGCAAAAGCATATGTTGCTTTTAATGTACTATTTTATTTTGTTAGTATTACAATTTAGTAATATCTGTTGCCAATGACTATTTATAGAATGGAGGTAGATGATCAAACAATGGAAGACCAGGAAGTTAAACAAAAGAAAATGAACAAGACATATACAGTGGCTAGAAATAAAATTACAGAATCTACCTATGGTAGTAACAACCATGATGATAGTTTGATAGTCATTCCAGACACTCCTAGGTAAGTATGGCAACTGAAAAATAAAAACAGAAATGCAACTGAAAAACAAATCTTTTTATACCTCGCCACACGAAGTGTCGAGGTATTATGTGATACCCTCAGTCATGTGTCCATCCGTCCGTCTGTACATCCGTCTGTCTGTCCGTCCGTCCGTCCCCCGAAGCTTTCCGACTGATAACTTGTGAACGAAATTACACAAGGTCTTCAAATTTGGTATGCAAGTTGTTTATCACAAAACTCAGGTCAGGTTCAATTTTGGGTTCAGAGGTCCAAGGGGTTCTGGAGTTGAATCCCTTGAAACTTTGAAATTTTGTGAATTTTACGGTTTCTGACTGATTACTTGTGAACGAAATAACACAAGGTCTTCAAACTTTAGATGTAAGTTGTTTACCACAAAATTTAGGTCAAGTTTGATTTTGGGTTCTAAGGTCCAAGGGGTTCTGGAGTTATGCCTCTTGAAACTTTGAAATTTTGCGAATTTTAGGGTTTCCGACTGATAACTTGTGAAGGAAATAACACAAGGTCTTCAAACTTGGTATGTAAGTTGTTTACCACAAAACTCAAGTTCAGATAGATTATGGGTTCTGATGTCCAAGGAGTTCCGGAGTTAAGCCCCTTGAAACTTTGAAATTTTGTGAATTTTAGGGTTTCCGACTGATAACTTGTGAACGAAATAACACAAGGTCTTCAAACTTGGTATGCAAGTTGTTTACCACAAAACTCAGGCCAAGTTCGATTTTGGGTTCAAAGGTTCAAGGGGTTCTGGAGTTATGCCCCTTGAAACTTTGAAATTTTGCGAATTTTAGGGTTTCGTACTCATAATTTGTGAATGAAATAACATACTGTTTTCAAACTTGGTATGTAAATTGTTTACCATAAAACACAGGCCAAGTATAACTTTTGGTTCATAAACATATTTCTGGACTTAAGCCCCTTTTAACTAATTTTGTGAACGTGGCAGGGTATCATGTAATGCACCATTACTATTTTTTAATGTGTCTACATGTGTAGCACAAAAAGTCAGTTAGCATATTGTTTTGCCTGTGTTTGGATGTCTGTTTGACATCTTATTATGGAGAATTACATGTATTTGTCTTCCAGACATAAATATCATTACAAAGCCACCACATTCAATATAAACCTTAAAGTGTCGCATTTCATGTTGTAGGGTTTAATGTACTATATTAGTTTCTATATTGTTGAGTACATGTACCTTTGCAAACCATTAAGGTAGATAGACACTGTTGCTCTGCGCAATTCAATTGCGCATTAGAAAAATAAGAGTCGGATACGGGGTAAGCTTGATTTTCGGGCCGAAACAGTAATTTGAAGGCTATTCCTTTGTGACGTCATAATTGAATGACAGATGTAAAACGTCATATTTCATTTACTTTGCCGTGAATTAACCCCCTTTTCCCGTAAATAATGTTTAATCCGGAAACTTTGTAAAATATCTCCGTTGAAAGCATGGTGACATATACATTTTTTAATTGTAACCGATAAATTACATCATAAACTATCTGTCCACAAAAATATATCAAATTCTCATGGATAAAAAGTTTATTTCTATTAAGCTAAAAATTGCCTTTCCATATTTTCCCCGTGCATTCTATGTAAATTTAGTTGACAAAATGGCTAAAAATGAGCAAACTTTGATCTCAATTCTAGAAAAAGCAAGCATGGTGACCCATAATTTTTATTACAGATTTCGGGTAAGTAGGATTGGTTCTTCAATTGTGCCGACTTACAACAAAATCTCATGGATTTAAATATTACTGTCTATCTACCTTAAGTTAAACAGAAAATCATTATTATAGAATAATGTATATAACAATACATAAATGTAAAATTGAGTATGCTTTTATTAGCTCACCTGGCCAATGCCAGGGTGAGCTTTTGCCATCACTTTGCGTCCGTCGTCTGTCCGTCATCTGTCCACCCGGCATCCGTCGGTCTTCTGTCCGTCCGTCCGTCTTCCGTCCAGCGTAAACTTTTCATTTAAAGATCTTCTCCTCTGAAACAACTGGGCCAATTGGAACCAAACTTGGCCACAATAGTCCTTGGGTGGTCCCTTACAAAAAAGGTGTTTTTCAGGTCCGTGCGATACATGATGGCCGCCAGCCGGAAACATTGTTTTAACATTGAACCCCATGAGAAAACATATTTAAAGATCTTCTCCTCTGAAACTGCAGAACCAATTGGAACCAAACTTGGCCACAATAGTCCTTTGGTAGTCCCCTACAAAAAAAAGTGTTTTTCAGGTCTGCACGATATCCAAGATGGCCGCCAGCAGGAAACATTGTTTTAACATTTGGCCCTATGGGAAAACACATTCAAAGATCTTCTCCTTTGAAACTGCTGAGCAGATTGGAACCAAACTTAGGCACAATAGTCCTTTGGCGGTCCCCTTCAAAAAAGATGTTTTTCAGGTCCTTGCTATATCCAAGATGGCCGCCAGCGGGCAACATTGTTTAAAGATTGGACCTTATGGGAAAACACATTCAAAGATCTTCTCCTCTGAAACTGCTAAGCCAAATCGGAACCAAACTTGGCCACAATAGTCCTGAGGTGGTTCCCTACAAAAAAGTTGTTTTTCAGGTCCATGCTATATCCAAGATTGCCACCAGCAGGAAACATTGTCTTAACATTGAACCCTATGGGAAAACACATTCAAAGATCTTCTCCTCTGAAACTATTTAGCCAGTTGGAACCAAACTTTGCCACAATAGTCCTTAGGTGGTCCCCTAAAGGTGTTTTTCATGTCAGGTGCTATATCCAAGATGGATGCCAGCAATAAACCTAGTTAAACATTGGACCCTATTGGAAAACATATTCAAAGATCCTTTTCACTGCAAAGGCTTAGCCAATTGGAACCAAACTTGGCCACAAGTCCTTGGTTGTCCCCTGCAGTCAAAAGAACCAAACTTGAACCCAACTGAAACATTCAAAGGTCTTGTCTGCTGAGACCACTTGGCAAAATGGAACCATGGTTTAATTTAGATCAGTTAACAAAGACTGTCAATGTAAGCCAGAGTCAAGGTGAGCGATACAGGCTCTTGAGAGCCTCTTGTTGTATGTAATAATTAATTGATAATTTGTCTGAAGCTTTAGTATGCAAAGATGAACTGCGCATTCCTTATCCAGGTTGGTCAGTTATACTTACTGTTAACTGTATAGACATCCAGTAATTTTTCAGCTTACCTGGCCTAAAAGGCCATGTCAGCTTTTGCCATCCCTTTGCATCCTTAGTTGGTCATTTGTCGTCTGTCTGTCAGTCATCAATTTCTAAAATCTCCTTTGAAACTGTTGGGCCAATTTTAAATAAACTTGCCCTGAATCATCACCAGGGAATCGTTTCAAAACTGTTTTCGATTAGTCTGAAGATTAAATAACATGGGTGCTGAACACAGAATATAAGGGTAAATTGCTTTTTTATGCCCTGCCCACAAATGTGGAAGGGGCATATAGTGTTACCCTTATCCGTCCTTCCGTCTGTCCATACGTATGTCTGTACGTCCTGTTAAGTTTTGCGTTTAAGTCCATTTCTCAGAAACTGTGAGAGGTAGAACAATGATAATAGGTCAGTAGATAGATCTTTCATTGTACTACATTGTTCACTAAGTAGTTTGACTCTTTGACCTATATTTCATGCTTGAGTGACTCTTGTTCAGTTTTATGTTTAAGTCCATTTCTCAACAACTATACATTATAGGACAAAGATATTTCATTAAATTAATTGCCTTGATGAGTACTACCGAAATCATTGAAAATAAGGTTGCTTTGACCTACATTATACGCTTCAGTGACTTTGGTTAAGTTTTGTGTAAAAGTCCATTTCTCAACAACTACACATTATAGGACAATGATATTTCTTTCATCAAAGTAATTGCCTTAATGAGTACTACCCAAATCAGTGACAATAAGGTGGCTTTGACCTACATTTTACACTTCAATGACTTTGGTTAAGTTTTGCGTTAAAGTCCATTTCTCAACAACTACACATTATAGGACAATGATATTTCATTAAATTAATTGCCTTGATGAGTACTGCCCAAATTAATGACAATTAAGTGGCTTTGACCTTCATTTTAATATGAGGTTATCCTTTGCAATAAATCTTTTGGCGGGGCATCCGTGTCTTACAGACACATTCTCTAGTTTTTACAAATAACCTGAAAACAACTTATACAGATGTAAAAAAAATCTGGCATAGGGGTAAAAATGATCAGCCATGCAAGATCTCCTTGTCCAGCAATTTTGAAGAAAATCTGAAAAACCTGTCTTGGAATTATTGCCCTTTCAAAACTTTAAGATATTTTATTTTTTTATTGGAAAAACTATAACAGTAATGAAGTCAACTTTAAATTGCGAAGAATGTTCTGCATACCAAGCTCTACCATGTCTACCAAACTA
>MJUU01028169.1:248090-280354 GCA_002080025.1 Modiolus philippinarum
CATTTTAATATGAGGTTATCCTTTGCGATAAATCTTTTGGCGGGGCATCCGTGTCTTACAGACACATTCTCTAGTTTTTACAAATAACCTGAAAACAATTTATACAGATGTAAAAAAAATCTGGCATAGGGGTAAAAATGATCAGCCATGCAAGATCTCATTGTCCAGCAATTTTGAAGAAAATCCGAAAACCTGTCTTGGAATTATTGCCCTTTTTCTGTAAAATTTTCAAAACTTTAAGATATTTTATTTTTTTATTGGAAAAACTATAACAGTAAGAAGTCAACTTTAAATTGCGAAGAATGTTCTGCATACCAAGCTCTACCATGTCTACCAAACTAGAAATTTTGAGGACAATCTAAATACCTATGTAGGATTTATTGCCCTTTATTTTATGAATTTTAGTTAATAGGATTATAAAATCATTTTATTTTACTTCCAATCATGGTCATTTTGTGCAAAAATTAATCTTCAAAATGATCCTGTTTTTGAACTTTCTCAGAATTACTAACACTTTATTTACAGAAAAGCATTTCAAGGTTGATGAAATTTAAATACCGCTTGTATTTTGTGTAAATATTCATGACAGAATGACAAAAATGAAGATTGAAAACAGTCCTTTGTTTGTCAACAAAATTGCAAATGGCAAACTTCTGTTTGTATTAAAGTAAGAATCGGATCAGAGAAAGAATTTTTGGATACATATTCGTTTGTTTAAGAATCAAGCAGTTGAAAGGTAACAGCTATAACATGGAATCATGATTGGTTATTAACTAACTTGAATATAAAATGATAATGTTTCATAATTATTAGGGATGAGTATCATCAATCAAATATCGTATCATAATTAATCTATGCAATGTGTGTGATACATATTGATACTATCATCTTCTGATAACTTAATTTGTTTACTTTTTTATGCCCCTGCCATTAGGCAACAGGGGCATTAAGTTTTACCCTTGTCTGTACGTCCATCCGTATATTCGTCCAAAATTTTCGTCAAAGATTTCTCAGCTTGTGTATGCAGGAATGATTTGATATTTGGTATGATGAGTTGTATCGTGTCTCCCCTTTTCAAGTCCGTCACTCATCTGCTTCCTGTTTGCCAATATATCTGTATGGGGGGCATCTGTGTCCCATGGACTCATTTTCTTTTATTAATCTATTTATTTTAACTATTTTATTAGATAAAATAGTAAAATATCTTAAAATGATACAAGAGTTTTCATTTTCATGCATCAAAATATACAGTGAAACCTGTCTAAACTGAACCCTGACTAAACATGCTAAACCGAAGCCCTGTCTAAACAAAAAAACAATGTATCAAATTCTATATACTTTGAACCTGTGTAAACCGAACGCCTGCAGTCTAAACTGAACAAAATATTCAGTCCAATAGAGGTTTGGTTTAGACAGGTTTCACTGTATTTCTTTGTCCTAAATCTGACATTTCCATACAAAAATCAGGTTATTTCAAGCATATTGGTTGTACTGAATCTAACATTGTAGCTGATATCAGAGGATGATAATACTTTTGATTCTGTATTGGTGTACTGGGTTTGTTGAAAAATACCACTATATATTGATATACAGGTGTATTGTTACACCACTAATTTTTATCTGTTTCTGCATGAGCTTTTAAAAGAAGTTACAATATATAAAAAAAAACCATGACATTTCACAAAATCAAGTCAAATAAATAAATGTATCAATATTGACATCAATTCTTAGGACACATAATACAATTACCCAAAAGTCATCTTTTTACGCTAAAAAAATTCCCAAAATACTTTGACAATTCCTTACCATCCATTATCAATGGATACATTTTCTGTTGTTTTAATTTGTATGCATTATTGTCTTTTTTCTATTTTTAGTCCAGTATTTTCAAGATTTGCTGGAAAAAGAGAAAGATATCCTGATTTAGACAGGTCACGATTAGACTTTGTTAGGAAGAAACAAAAGACATCCAATGATACAGCTGATGAACTTAATCTTCCTCAACACAATAATTCACATATAAATTATGACATTAGTAACCATAAAGGAACTCATCCAGCTAACGATTCTAGAATCTTAGATAGAAATAATGGTGAATTTTTCTCAAATAAAAATAATGGTGAATTTTCGTCATGCTTATCAACAAAATACTTCAAAGATTCGCATAATGATATTTTCAAGGATAAGAATAAAAAGAAATCAGATGAAAGCTCAAAATATTTCAAAAATTTATGGGATGAGTGTATGGAAGATGCTGACAATGTTACCAAGACAATAGTAAAATCTCCGAAGAAAACATTCAAATTGAAAAACCGTAGAAAATTATTGAACTTTAATAGTGATGATGAAGATGAATCTGATAGTAAATTTGCTGATAGAAGTAGAAATGAGAAATCAAGAACAGAAACAGTCAGACAGATGGACATTGATGCAGTTCATGGATCAAGTCTGGAAATGCCTGTTACCGGACATACATCTACAAATCAAATCAAAGAATTATTTTCTAGCAAACGACAGAAAACAGAGGAATCAGCTATAAGCAATAAATTTGCCAAACTTAGAATGGCTCGCCAGAGAAAAATAGACAGGTTGTTAGATACATCAGATAGTGCTTCATCTGATGAGTTTCTACAGCTTCCAGCGCCTCAAAGAAAATCATCTCCAAGAGTCAAATTTAATAATAACTTATGCTGGCCATCAGAGTCAGAATCTGAATCTGATTCAGATAACTCCGATTCTGTGCCATTACGAGAAATTTTAGGTGAAAATATTTCCAAAAAGAAAAAAAATAACGTCAAAAACTTGCCTGAGCAATCAGTTAAGAATAGATCTAGCATTCAGGATGTAGCTAACGGAGTTAAACTTGAAAATTCTAGGAGAAATCATTTTGCTTCTAAAAAAGATACTAAAGAAAAATATTTTAGCTCTCCTAAACTATTTATTAAAAATTCAACTGTTACTTCCAAGAGAAATTCATCTGATTTGAATAAACAAGATTCTAGTTACACAGAAAGTCGAAATGCACAGAGGATTAACAGGATACGAAATTTATCTGAACCAGATGATGTATCAATCATATCAGTGTCGAGTACAGACAGCCATACTTTGGCAGGTGATATATTACATGACCAAGGTAATACATCACATGACCAGAATGATGATGTGGAAGAAATCATCACAGCCCCAGAGTTTTCTCCCCTACCTCAAGATGGTGCAAGTTCATTTCGACCATCCTTTGTTAGTCCTAGGTTACCAGTGCCAATATCAGTTCGCAGGGGACGACACGCAGACAGACGAACAGAGCGCTATGTGGATGATGTAGATTTAACACCATCTATGATGATCTCATCACAAGTTCAGACATCTTCCAATGTTTCACCACCAGCCAGAGACCCAAGGTCTGTGTCCCCACATCTTTCTTTGAACAGAACAAGATCAGTAAGGAGTCATAAAGGTATAGTGTTAATTCCTGTTTGGGTAATGTATGTAACCACATGGAATGTAACTAATAAATAATCAAACTGTAAAAAAAACTTTCTACTGGGTAAAAGGATTATATATACATATATATATTGCATACCTCACAAGTTTGACATACTAGTACATTAAAGCCAGTGTTGGGAATCAGCTGAGACGTAATACCGGTAATTAATCAGATTGATCGGAATGTTTCTTCAAATTGGTATACATCAATTAAACTATTTTCACTCATAAAGCTAAAATCCATATACAAGATTTTCATAATCATAAAATGTTGTCTAAAGTAGCTTTCACATACGTATACCCTATAAGTGGTTATTTTTGAGGATCACAAATTTTGCAAATTCTTTTAAATTTATTTGATTTTATTTTTGCGGTTTGAGGACAATTGTTATTAAAACGAAAGTAATATACTTGCGAAAATATTCAAAATCACATCTTATATTGTAGTATTGTGATTAATTGCATTTGATTAAAATTTTTTTCTGTTTTTATACCCTGCCACACGAAGTGGCGTGGTATTATGTGATACCCTCAGTCGTGTGTCCGTCCGTCTGTCCCCCGAAGGTTTCCGACTGATAACTTGTGACAAAATATCGCAAGATCTTCAAACTTGGTATGCAAGTTGTTTACCACAAAACACAGGTCAAGTTCGATTTTGGGTTCAGAGGTCCAAGGGGTTCTGGAGTTATCCCCCTTGAAACTTTGAAATTTTGCGAATTTTAGGGTTTCGTACTCACAACTTGTGAAGGAAATAACACAAGGTCTTCAAACTTGGAATGTAACTTGTTTACTACAACACTCAGGTCAAGTTCGTTTTTTGGTTCAGAGGTCCAAGGTGTTTTGGAGTTATGCCCCTTGAAACTTTGAAATTTTGCGAATTTTAGGGTTTCCGACTGATAACTTGTGAATGAAATAACGCAAGTTCTTCAAACTTGGTATGTAAGTTGTTTACCACAAAACTCAGGTCAAGTTTTATATTTGGTTCAGAGGTCCCAGGGGTTCTGGAGTTATGCCCCTTGAAACTTTGAAATTTTCCGAATTTTAGGGTTTCCATCTGATAACTTGTAAACGAAATAAAGCAAGGTCTTCAAACTTGGTATGTAAGTTGTTTACCACAAGACTCAGGTCAAGTTCGATTTTTGGTTCAGAGGTCCAAGGGGTTCCGTAGTTATGCCCCTTGAAACTTTGAAATTTTGCAAATTTTAATGAATTGTGAATGAAATAACATACTGTCTTCAAACTTGGTATGTAAATTGTATAATTTTGCGGTCATTGGTACACATTGTCCTGGAGTTATGCCCCTTTTTACTTAGAATTTTTGTGAAACGTGGCGGGGTATCATGTAATCCACCATTACTATTTTTGAGCATGTATCCAAGAAAACCTACCGGTAATAAGAAATTAATGATACATTTTTTGTACACGTACGTATTTCTTAGAAAATATGATGTACAGGTATGTTAATTTTGCTTAAATATTATACACTTTCTACAACTGTTTTCTTTAATTTGATTATGAATTATTGAAAATTGTGATTGATTAACCAAAATTCAAACACAATTTTATTAATCATCAACCAGCTGTATACATGTAATACTCAACAACCATGTACATTACACATGCACAAATGGTATCAGAATAAGAGTTAAACGATACAATGCAACCATATTTTCAAATTTGTCCGTCTTGGTTTTTGAAGGAAGTAAAATACATTTTTATGCCCCCGGATCTGTAGATCGGGGGCATATTGTTTTTGCCCTGTCTGTCTGCCTGTCCGTCCGTCTGTCTGTCTGTCCCTCTGTCTGTCTGTATGTCTGTCTGTCCGCAACTTTAACCTGGCCTATAACTTTAAAACCAGATGTGATAGGAACTTCATATTTAATATGTGTATTGATCATGTGAAGCTGAACACCATTATGCAAATTTCACTAAGGTCAGGTCAAAGGTCAAGGTCACAGAGGTCAAAAGGTCAAAATCTAGATTTTGCTATAGCTCGTTAATTACAATTGCTAGAGACTTGATATTCTATATGTGAATAGATCTAACAAAGCTTAATATAAATCCACCAAAAAAATTTGGGTCAGGTCAAAGGTCAAGGTCACCAAGTGCAAATTTGAAAACTTAAACAAAAACTTTAACATTGCCTATATCTTTTCAACCAGATGTGATAGGACCTTCATATTTGGCCTGTATATTGGTCATATAAAACTGAATAGCATTATGCAAATTTCACTGAGGTCAGGTCAAAGGTCAAGGTCACAGAGGTCAAAATGTCAAAATCTAGATTTTGCTATAGCTCGTTAATTACAATTGCTAGAGGCTTGATATTCCATATATGATTAGATCTAATGAAGCTAAGAACAAATCCACCAAAATAATTTCAGCCAGGTCAAAGGTCAAGGTCACTGAGTGCAAATTTGAAAACTTTAACATTGCCTATATTTTTAGTCCCCTACAGGCTTCGCCGAAGGAGACTTTAGGTTTGCACTCCGTCAGTCCCTCCATCAGTCTGTCAGTCTGTCAGTCCGTCAGTCCGTCACACTCAGTTTTCCGGACTTTTTTCCCATACTTTGAGAGATATTTATCTAATATTTGGTATGTAAGTCAACCACCATGAGTTACAGATCAAGTTAGAGTTTGGTTCCGGTCCATTGATTTTGGACGGAGTTATGGGCCTTTGACTTAGAAAATTTTGGTAAAATATAGGTTTTCCGGACATTTTTTCTAAACTGTTCCAGATATGATACATATATTTGCTATGTGAGTCTACCACTATGAGTTATAGATCAAGTTTGAGTTTGGTTCCGGTCCTTCGATTTTCGATGGAGTTTAGGGCCTTTGACTTAGAAAATTTGGATAAAATATAGGTTTTCCGGACTTTTTTTCTAAACCGTTCCAGATATGATACTAATATTTGCTATGTGAGTCAATCACTATGAGTTACAGATCAAGTTTGAGTTTGGTTCTGGTCCATTGATTTTGGACGGAGTTATGGGCCTTTGACTTAGAAAATTTGGGTAAAATATAGGTTTTCCGGACTTTTTTTCTAAACTGTTCCAGATATGAAGCTAATATTTGCTATGTGAGTCTACCACTATGAGTTACAGATCAAGTTCGAGTTTAATTCCAGTCCATTGATTTTGGACAGAGTTATGGGCCTTTGATAATTTTGGTAAAATATAGGTTTTCCAGACTTTTTTTCAAACCGTTTGAGATAATAAGCTGATATTTGCATTCTTAATCAACCACTATGGGTTACAGATCAAACTTGAGTATGGATTTGGTCCATTGATTTTTGATGGAGTTATGGGCCTTGGGCTAGGAAACCTTTTCTTATTGAACTATTTTTGCTGGTGTAACAAAGAATTATTCCACCGGTAGGGGACTTCTGTATTGCCTTGCAATACAATCCACACTTGTTCAACTAGATGTGGTAGGACCTTCATATTTGGCCTGTATATTGGTTATTTGAAACTAAACAGCATTATGCAAATTTCACTTAGGTCAGGTCAAAGGTCAAGGTCACAGAGGTTAAAAGGTCAAAATATAGATTTTCCTATAGCTCATTAACTACAATTGCTAGAGGCTTCATATTCTATATGTGAATAGATCTAACGGAGCTTAGTACAAATCCACCAAAAACATTAAGGTCATGTCAAAGGTCAAGGTCACTGAGTGAAAATTTGAAAACTTTAACATTGGTGATATCTTTTCAACCAGGTGTGATAGGAACTGCGTAATGATCATATAAAGCCGAATACCATTATGCAAATTTCATTAAGGTCAGGTGAAAGATCAAGGTCACAGAGGTCAAAAGGTCAAAATCTAGATGTTGCTTTTAGCTTGTTAATTACAATTGCAAGAGGCTTGATATTCTATATAGATAGAATGGATCTAATGGAGCTTAGTACAAATGTCTACTTAACCTTAATTTCTAGGGATGGCAATTTTAGCATTAATTTTGTATTGAAAACATGGCTGCTACTGGGGCATAGTGTTTCACAAACACATCTTGTTTCAAACTTGATAATGTCTTTCAAACATGTAAATTTGTATTGTTTTGCTCTCAATGCAGATTTTGAACTTGCAACTGTTTTGAAATTCTTCGTGCCAGTTATTATCTCCCCTGAAACTTTTGTGTATGCCCTTAATCTGTCAAACCTTTCCATATTTATTAGATACTTGCTATAACTCTGTGTGCTACTGGTTTAGTTTGATTTTGTTTCCTATGGAATGTACATTTTGTTATGGTTCAAAGATGTCAAAAGTTTAATTTGCAATGGCTGTTGACAGGCATATTACATGCTCTCACCATAGCATTTTATTACATGTTCTAATGGAAAACATTTTAATAGGAAGACTTTCAAGGCAATCCAGAAATGTCAGTCGGGAAAGGGTTACTTCCACTGGTACAGACTTTAATGCTGCATCAGCCCTTATATCTCCAGGTGCATTCAACACTACACAACAAATTCGTCAACATGATGCGGATGAAGATTTTGCAAGGCGATTACAAGTAACTTGAGTTTCTGTTTTATTAAAAATAGTTACAAAAATCATTCATCTTCTATTATTTGTGGTCAATATTACATTTCAGTGCATATTTGATGTACTATGTCACATTTTCACACTGTATTGTCTGTTGGTTCAATATGTTTTGTAATAGATGCATGAAAATAATATCGTATGCAAAATTTTATTACTTAAGCAAACAGTTCAGTAAATAGATAACGAATCAAAAATGAAGTCATACCAGATATACTTAGATAACACAACAAGATCCCCTTCATTGTCATATTTCATCCACTAGAGATAGTCAAATTTTAATTGTGAGTCTTGTGTATCAGATATATATAGAATCCACAACTGCATAGAGTTAGAAACAACATTTCTACACTAGAGATAGTTGAAAACATGAGGCTTGAGGAGCGTATAAAATATTTGAAATTTAACTATCGAGAGTGTAGAAATGTTGTTTTTCATGAGATACGGTTGTGGATTTCATTTTTCTAATGATTTCAAGATTTTTTACAAAAAAATTATCCCCTTTTCAGATGATCTGTATTAAATGTGTTCTTTGAGTGTGACGTCATCAGGCAGGGTCGCCTTTTTTCATGGCGTCATAATGGTAAAGTCGGAATACGGTAAACATATTTGACGTCATGATCATAATTGAATTTCAACCAATGAAGTATCGAGAACTCTTTATGCACATGTTGGTTAACGTTTTTATCTCCTATGACCTGAAATGAATGAGAACAGCATAAGAATTAGAGAAAAGAGTGTTATCAATGTTTGACATAAAAAATATAAAGCAATAATGTGTTACTTTTAGTGAACAAAGAAAAAAGATACACTGCAAAAAAAGTTCTTAAGTAAACATGGTAAAGTAATTTTCAAAGTGATTCTTTCTGTTACATGTGCTTTATTTTATTTCTTTATTGCATCAGGTTTATATTTTACCATGTGGTGCAGTGTTTAATTTGTTGACCCTTTATGATGACTTATATCAGATTTATGTCCTTTTTGTAATTTATTTCTATGACAAATTTAGTGGCAAAAATTTATGGTCAATAAAACCAATTTATTTTTGCTGTTTGAGGAAAGTAACACTTCTATATTCAAAACAAGTCTCTGTTTGGCCTATTTTCACTGTCTTTTAAGTGCACAGTGTCATTTTCAGTGACAAAATTACTAGCATATCAGATATTAACATTAATTAACTTTTAGGAAGAGATGGATATGGAGTTTGCATTGTCACTACACAACATGGAGAATAGACCACCCGCAGAACATGGCAGTAATGCAACAACAACAGATGAGGATTCTGATACGAGACATGAGAATAGACCTAGAATGTATGGATTAGAAGGTAGTTCTGTTGATTGTGTATCTAACTTTTGTAAAACAGTATGAATCATGTAGGGTCTGTAATGGCAAATTCTGGATTAAGAGCACTCAAACCCACATTCGTTGGGTAATTCCATTTATTTCAAAATTCTGCATGATGTTATTTAATTAGTTTTCATTAAGGTCTATTTTAATCTGCAAAAGCTAGAAAGTCATGCAAGTTTAATATAAATTGAAGTTGATTTGTTGAGTTGTTCAGTTTATCACAAATTAACCATAAATCTCATATAGTACATGTACAGAATTATATGTGGATAGTCATTGAAAGATTTTGCTTAAAAATGAATCAACGTGGCTGATGTGGGCTTGTTATACATACTTTTTACAATTTATTGGCTATTTTTACATTATATCTTGATTTAATGCATATAAAACAAATACATGTGTACGGAAAACACATACTGGTCATTTTAGTTACAATTTGCAACGCAGTAGTACAGCCTTTTCCCAATGCAGAGGATTCTGAATCATAAAGATTGAAGAATATCCATCTGAAAATGTTCTTTACATGCATCCAGGTTTTTCAGAGCATTTACTGAAAGATATTTGTTAATCTTGATTTTCGGATCCAGAATTGTTTCTGTTTGAGGAAGTAGTATTATAGGGTTGCAGTACTATTGGAAGACTTGTAAACTTGATAATTCATATAATATCAGACTCAGTGTCAACAAGTTATGTGTATAGATTAAATTAACACACTATTTTTATTACAGATATAGAAGCGTTCCTCCATTTGTCTGATGATCATAGCTCAACATCTAATTTAGAGGTAAATGTATCTATTTATAGCATTCCTCCATTTGTCTGATGATCATAGCCCTACATCTAATTTAGAGGTAAATGTATCTATTTATAGCATTCCTCCATTTGTCTGATAATCATAGCCCTACATCTAATTTAGAGGTAAATGTATCTATTTATATAGCATTCCTCCATTTGTCTGATGATCATAGCCCAACATCTAATTTAGAAGTAAATGTACCTATTTATAATATTTGTATACATTTTGACCATGACTTTGCCCTGAGGACTAGTTTTTAAAAACTTTATCTTGTTTTTTAGAATTAAGTTGTTTAGTAGTATGGTGTTCATATTTTGTTTGTGACTTTTTTGTGACGATAGCTTTCAAATGGTATCTTTCTATAACTTTCAAATTTATTGAGCATGGAGGTCACTCTTAATCCCAGGCGAGCTATGTTGTCTTCTGACAACTCTTGTTTCATCAAATTTTCATTTACAGTACCTGGTTTGTGTAATCTGAAACATTCACATCTCTGAAAAAAATACCTCTGAAAGTTTTTACTGTTGTTTGAATACATTGATGATGTGAAATTCTGTTAGTTTTGAAAAAAAACTTTTTCAGTTGAACATGAGTGACGGTGATGCAGGTCTTGACATGTAATTGGTCTTGTTTTCTTAGAATTTTACATAGGCTGATATTTGATTTGATTTGTTTTACAGAAAATTAATAGTTCTCAACTACAAAACCTTAATAGGTTCTACATGATTTGTATCTTTGGATTCTCCTTAAAGCGTGTTGAAGGCACTGACATAGCTCTTACCATTTCCAAGCTAAAATTGGATGAAGGAGGCCATAAATAATAAAAAAGTAATAAAAAAGATTCACTTAACTATGTCCAAAATCATTTTGCATTTGTCAGCACTTGTCTAAATATACCTCCGTTTAATGTCCTTTGGTGGTATCATGCTGGGCCTTGCAACACTCTTATTATCTTATTACATGGTATAATGAATAAAAACATATACTGCACAAGTTTTTAAAGGATCCTAAAGAAAAAATGTCACTTACATGAGATCTCTTGATCTATTCAAACCTTTATAAATTTCAGCAAATGTTAAGAGCTACCATGACTACTACACCTCCGCGTACTAGAAATAGACAGAGAGGAAGCAGACGGCAGAGAAATAATACAAGTCTAGAAGCTCTTAGTAAGTTAAACATTGGCTGAACAATCATATTAAAATCCAGTCCATGGTACATTCATGCAGTTGAGGATTATGCCATAAAACAAAGACAGAAACTTCTGTTCAGACTGTTCAGCGTTTCAGAAATCCTATTTAATAAATTGAGATATCCAATTCAATTAATATGCTTATGTTGGTAAATGTACCAAGTTGTACATTGAAACATGTCCAAATTTTGATGCAATCAATGTCTCTGTAATGTTTTGTAATGTAGAAACAATAATTTCATTTTTATGCACCAAAAATCAAAAATTTGGTCTGTCTTTTTGTCTGTCTGTTTTTCTATTTGTCTGCAAAAAAAAGTTGAATATTGGGCATATCGTTTGATTGATGAGTGATATGGCTTTTATATTTTGCATGTGCATTCCTTACAGCAAGACATTTGGTACCAAAATATTTGACCAAGTGACCTTGACCTTGGCATGTGAACAACCACATAAAAACTTTTAATATCAGGTTATCTTTGAATGGTAAGTGATATTGCTCCCATATTTTTCAGGCATATGGGTAGGCCTTTCAATTTGGATCAGAATATTTGATCTTGTGACCTTGACCTTGGCATGTGACTATCTGATAAAATTTAACTTAGAATATTTATTACTTTCTGATGCAATCCTGTTCTGTTTTGTTCACTTCTGTATATTAGTCCACTTTCTGGAAAACCAGTGCTGAAGAAGTGTATTTTATAATCAAATAGTTCATGACAATGAGGGACATATGGCAGTTTATGGACCGAGTGGTCACCCTAAAAAGTATATTGACAGAAGCGAAGCTGAGGTCCTTATAGTATTCTTTGGGTGACCACAAGGTCCATAAACTGCCATTCGGCCTGAATTGACATGAACTAATTGATATATTATACTTTAACACCAGAAATGTGTACCAGTTTCATTCTTTTTTCCTTCTATTATTTCACTCAAAAAATTTCAAGGTTAAAATATTATTTTCAAATGGATTAAATAAATTACTTGTGATAATTCGTTCAAATTGCAATAAATAATGTTTAAAAGACTGTAGAAGTTATTTTTATAAATCAAAATTAAACACCTTCACACTGTAATCTGAAATATAGCTCATTACAAAGTAGAAAAAATAATTGTGACGTCACAATATATTATATGGTCTTGGCTGCAGGTCCATATACTGTTTTATTATATGACTATGATATGAATATACAAGATTCTGGTTGGATAAATCAGTACTTCGCTTTCCTTTTTAAAGTATGATGATAACCGCGCAATTTAGCGCATGAGGTTAACATCACTGTTAAACACTTCAGCATGTACCCATAAATAGCAACAGGGAAAATCCTAGTTATTCGATGAGATGATCACTGCGCAATTTAGCACCTGAGGTTAACATCACTGTTAACTACTTCAGTGTCTACCCATATATAGTAATAGGGAAAATCCATTTCCCAAAGTAGAATTACAGTGTCAAGACTAAACTGTCGAAAGAGGGAAAAGCAAGAGTAAAACATTAAATTTTCGGAACAATTATTCATATAATAAAACAATGAATGACTTTCGATTTCGATTAAAACTACAATTTAACAACCCTCGAGATCTGATAATTTCCTCGGCCGTAAATGGCCTCGGTAATAATCACATCTCTTGGGTTGTTAAATTGTGATATTAAGCTCATCAAAAGTCATTAATTGTATAATATGGACTGGTAGTGTTAACAAAGCCAAATAGGACAAATATAATGGTAAAGTATAATATATAAAAATATTCCTAATGCAATTAAATGATCAGAGTTCTGATAACACTGATAGACAAAAGCACAATATGTTAATAAAGAATGCTTCAAAAGGGGATAGCATAATTGCTTCTTAATGCTTGGATTTTCGGGTGTTCAGTGACTTCTGTTTGCATCCAGTTACAATCATCACTTTTTATAATTTAACTTTTCAGTAAATAAGCAATGACGGGATATGGAGTAAATGCACATGAGACAAAGTCTCTACAAATACTTGGTAAAAAGCAATGGAACAACGCTTTTATTGTTGTTATTCATCTTGAAGTCACCATGAGGCCTTCAACAATGAGCTTTGCCCATACCTCATAGTAAGTTCAAGACGGCCCCTAGCAGAATACCAGAATTACAATTTTAATTTGTAAGCACATCATGCTAAATGTTTCTTCTTAACTTCTATTAGGGGCATAAGTGTTTCACAAAACACATTTTATTAATTATACTTTAAATTCTTAAACTTATTTGTACATGTTGTTAGAATTAACAATTAATATATAATTCATTGTAAAATCTTACAAAAGCTTTTACAATATTTGATAGTGATGTCATTTCTGTATGAGTCTGATACATGTATATAATATTGTGTTACTATTTATAGATCGGATGGAAGCACACCTGATATCTATACTGGATGAATATGGTACAACACCAGTAAGTATATACATGTACAGGACGTTTTATAAAGAATATCAAGTTATGATATTCAATGTTTTCTTGTATCAATGTGCATGCTTTAGTGAGCATGTTAAAATAATGAGTATATGCTTCTTTTCAAAACTATTCTATATCCTTGGATTTCATCCATTTAATCAGGATTAAATATTTTAGCTCATGGATCATATTTTCTTGGTCACAGCTCACTTAAAAATGCAAAAACTAAGTACAGCAGTGGATAAATAATTTTGCAAAATTGGGTCGAGGGATTCATTAACAAATAAAAAAAATTGTCTTTGGGTTTTAGTTTCATTTTCAATTTTTATGCACCCAAGAATTGAAGATTTTGGGTTGCATAGTTTTTGTCTCGCCCGCGACGAAAGTCGCGGAAAGCGAGACATAAAGTATGATGACGGTGATGGCGTTAACTTTTACTAAATACAGGATTTTTTGAAAACCCTTTGATGTAGGAACATCATATTTGGTCCAGTGGTAGTGCTAATCGAGTGCTACCTGACGGACATAACGTTATGTGACCTCAAACCTAAATTTCACGGTCTAGTGGCCACGTTAAGTTTTTCTGCTTAAGTCCATATCTCAATAACTAGAAGTGGTAGGTTGATAATATTTGGTTTGTAGGTTGGTTTTGGGTAGTACATGTCAGTCTGGCAGGTGACTTTTGTCCTTGACCTCAATTTCACAGTCTAGTGGCCACGTTAAGTTTTTCTGCTTAAGTAAATTTCTCAATAACTAGAAGTGGTAGGTTGATAATATTTGGTTTGTACGTTGGTCTTGGGTAGTACATGTCAGTCTGGCAGGTGACTTTTGTCCTTGACCTCAATTTCACGGTCTAGTGGCCACGTTAAGTTTTTCTGCTTAAGTCCATTTCTCAATAACTAGAAGTGGTAGGTTGATAATATTTGCTTTGTAGGTTGGTCTTGGGTAGTACATGTCAGTCTGGTAGGTGACTTTTGTCCTTGACCTCAATGTCATCGTTTAGTGGCCACCTTAAGTTTTTCTGCTTAAGTTTCATTTCTCAATAACTAGAAGTGGTAGGTTGATAATATTTGGTATGTAGGTTGGTCTTTGGTAGTACATGTCAGTCTGGCAGGTGACTTTTGTCCTTGACCTCAATTTCATGGTCTAGTGGCCACGTTAAGTTTTTCTGCTTAAGTCCATTTCTCAATAACTAGAAGTGGTAGGTTGATAATATTTGGTTTGTAGGTTGGTCTTGGATAGTACATGTCATACTGGCAGGTGACTTTTGTCCTTGACCTCAATTTCACAATCTAGTGAGCATGTTCACTTTTCTGATTAGTTCACTTAGATTTCCTATCAATTTAGAGGCCAGCAGGGACGGGCGAGACATCTTTTAGGGTCATCACTTGTTGGTCTCTTTGTTTGTGTGTTTGTCTGCCTACAAAAAATGAGACATTGGATAAATCTTTGAATTGTAAGTGATTGGGCTTTAATATTCCTTTATGAAATTATATTTTGTTTTACTTTCCTCATTATGGTTTGATTTATCTGCCATTGATAAACGCTCTGATGCAATAGTTTGGTGTCAATTAAGTCATGACTTTTTCCTTGATTTAAACAATGCAAGGACGGACAGGTAGTGTCTTTCTCATATCTCCTGCCTTCTTTCCCTTATCCTTCTCCTCTCTCCTGTCTCCCACTCCCTTTCTCTTAAGTCATTTTCTCCCTTCTGCCCTTCTTCCCCATATCTCCTTTCCCCTGCCTCCCTTTCTCCTTTCTCCTGCCCGTTTCTCCTTTCTCCTTCCCATTTTCCTTTCTCCTGCCCTTTCTCTCCTTTCTCCAGCCCCTCGTTTGTTTCTCCCACCTTTTTTTTCTGGTCTCCCTCAAACCTGTTTGCCTCCTCAATAATAGTGGAAAGATTGTTACATATAGAAATGATAAGCTGACCTACATGACCTATGAGAAAATATTTCTGGATATCTACAGAATTTGATTGGGGAAATATTAATTTATAATATCTGTTATTTTTTGTTGCAATCCAGTACTGATGAAATCTAAAGGAAAATATTTCTGATGCAATCAAATTATCAAAGTACTGATAGCACTGATAGATAGGAACACATTTCACAATTAGTGAATTTGGAGGGGTCATTTGGTTGACTTTTGTGTGTTTGCATCTAAACACAATCAGCGCTTGTTGTGATTTAACTTTTCAAAAAGTACCAGAATTTATAATTGCATATTATTTATTTCTCATAAACATGAAAATTACTGTTCATACAGAGAGAGCAATGCATAAGGGAGTTGCACCATAGTTTTAAATCCCCCTGGCAAGATTTTTAAAACCTGTTGTATGGCAATTGTTGTCACAATAGTCCTTTGGTTGTTCATCTTTTAATATTGTGTGTCATCCAAGAAGGCTGCCAGGTGCATTGTTTCAAAACAGTAAATACTGAAAAAACACTCTTAGAACTCTTTTTAACTGAAAGTGCATACCATTTGGGACCAAGCTTTATTACTTTGGCCCTGTAGAATTTGTTTGTCAAGTTTTGGTCATACACAGTGTGGCTGCCAGCAAGGAGCATCTCTTTGAAACTGCATTCAGATATATTTTATGCATATTCTTTGCAAATATAAAATAATTCCTGAAATAACATAAAAAAAACAAAAACAAAACAAAAAGAAAAAAACAAAGACACTTTGAAATCTTTATGCCTAACTCACAAACACTATATGGCATTTACTTATGGGGCAACAGGTTTGTATTTTATAAGATAGTAGACTTTTTGTCTTATTACATGTTGAGGTACCAAACTTTGTTACATTTGTTATTCATGGGACGGGTAATCTATATAATTCTACAGCCGATGATTTCCACCACCAATAATAACCTGATTTCCAACAACAATTAAACCATGTAATGGGTATGAAATGATGAAAGATACATTTTGTATTTGTAGATTAGAGGACGGGGAAGAAGAGGTGGGCGTTTCTTTTCTCCACCAGCTGATGAGGGACAAGATTATGAGGTACTTAACTATTATGAATCAATTTGTATCAGTCCCAGCAGGGTATATTCTTGCTTTGATTCGGTAATTTCAACATTTCTTTTATATAACACTAAAATTTTCAAGGTTGTATAATGGTATGGCACATTTTGTTGTTATGAGTGTCTATGAAAAAAATTATTGTTTTATTGAATAATTTTGGTTTTAGTGTGCTGGTGGTTAGAAAATCTTGTTCCTTTAAAATAGATTATTTAATAGAATATGAGGCTGGTGGACCCACCCCCTTCTTAGTTACGGCAAATTGTGTGTATTCAAATATTCATGTATCATGTTCAATCGATTTGAAATTTTGATGGGGGTTTGTTTAATATTTAGCTCACCCAATTTTAAGGGTTGTCGTGAGTATTGCCTTCAAATACATGTGATTTCCAGATTCCAGATGGGAGCATGGAAATCTCCAGGGTTTAACATGCTTTTAACCTTTCCAGAAATAAAAAGAATTGCAAAATATTGGCTTCCATCAGAAAAAAAAAATTTGCCATTTAAGAAAGTCCCAAGTGATATATATAGCTAACAGTCACTTTATCGGTCAAGGTAAAGATTTTATGTTGAGTTGCCATGTAGTGATGAAATCTAACACAGTCATTTCGACTAATAAGATAGTGTGTTTTGACAAATCAGTGGACAAGTATAATAAAAATGTTGTTAAATCTATTATTTTGCAATAATTACAATTGAATTTCAACATAAATTGTGGATATGGCTTGTTTAGAAACCTCACTTTACATCACTAGAAAATACCCTGTACAAAAAAGTCAAGATATTTATCAAAATAATGCACCAGTTTCTTTAAAAAATTTCTGGAAAATGTAAAACAGAATGAGTCCAGTGGAAAAGGAAAATGATATGCGTTGTTTAAAATATGATGTGCAAATTTTAGCGTTTCCATATGTTGAATTTTGAAAGTATGTTGATGAAAAGTCTACCCAATTTCACTAAAAAAATGACGAATCTCATTGAAAATCATGGCTATCTCCTGCATTGGCTCCATCTCTAATTAGAATGATCTCTGCAGAATGATGCAAATGAGTTTATTATAGCCAATGAAAAACAATATTTTACATCATTATTATCATCAATATCTCAGGAGAATGACATGTAGCTTGTTTTATTCAGGACCTGCTCAATTTAGCTGAAATGATAGGAGAAGTAAAACAAAGAGGTTTGACTAAAAACCAGCTGACTAAGTTACCAGAAAGGAAGTACCAGTTATGTCCTGGTGAGGATGTCAAGGAGTGTCTTGTCTGTATGTGTGAGTTTGAGGATAAAGATAAATTGAGGATACTTCCATGTTTCCATGAGTTCCACACTCCATGTATAGATAAATGGATAATGGTAAGGAGCAGTATTATATCTATTAGGTTAAAAAATTTATTTTATAGAACTGGTGATAAATGGGGTAGTATTTATGTGAAAGGGGGCTGGGGGAATGGCACAGAAGAGAAAAGAAAGTAGGAAAATTGCTCCAATGGTTATGCATGTTCAAATTTAATTATACCCCCGCAAACAAAGTTTGGGGGTTTCCGCCTGTCCACACTTTTTGTAAGTGCAACTCCTCTTAACCACTTGAAGTATTTTGATGAAACTTTATACAAAGGGTGGACACTATATGGAGATGTGCATGAAGGAATATAAATATTGTCCGAAACCAGGAAGGGGAGATAATTTGACTTTGACTTCTCCCTGATTCCCTATGTATTGGTTAATTTGTAAGCGCAACTCCTCAAAAATCACTGGAAGGAGTTTGGTGAAACTTTACACAAAGGAAGGACACTATATGGAGATGTGCATGAAGGAATATAATTATTGTCCAAAAGCAAGAAGGGGAGATAATTTGACTTTGACTTTTCTTTGATTCCCTATGTATGGGTTACCTCGTAAGGGCAACTCCTCTTAAACCACCAGAAGGATTTTGATGAAACTTTACACATAGGCAGGACACTATATCGAGATGTGCATGAAGGAATATGATTATTGTCTGAAACCAGGAAGGGGAGGTAATTTGACTGGGACTTTTGTTGATTCCTTTTGCAATGATTTTTTTTGGACAATTTTTCTAAGAAATAATTGAAGGCGTAGATAAAATGAAATCAAGCTGGGGGAGAGATACACTCTTTTGTTGTATTCCGCTGGAAAAGTTTGTTTTCGAAGTGTTTAATATTAAATTTCTCTAACACTTATGATTTTTGTGTAAAATGTCTAAGTGTCAAAGCGGGTCTGATTTTGACAGTATTTTCAATGGCACCCTTATAAAAAGTTCTTTGGTGAAGATTATATCATTGTGTCCATACTTGTATTGTGTCCACACCTGTATTGTGTCCACAAGCACTTAAATTTGTACTTACCATATAGATTCAGGATTCAATGAGCGGGGGATATATTTGGCAGCCATTCGGCAACAGCTCTTGTTTATTTTTTAAGTTTGCAGTGTTTCTCGAAGGAAAAGGTAAAAATTCCAAAACATTTTAATTATTTTGCATCTTAATTAGAACAAGACTGTGAGACTTCCATTGTAAAAGTATTGTATGTTTATATGGCAATCTCTACCAGTACTGAATAGGTAGATTCTCTTTCGTGTCTATTAGTTGATTTGACTGAAATTCTGTGGTTGAATTAACCATTTCAGAAACTGATGGTTGTTAGTAAATGATTGTATCAGAACTTTCTGTGTATGAACAATTGATTTGATTTGTGATATTTTTGCCCTGAGCCAAATCAAAAATATTTCCATATTTTTCACCCACAAAGCACCAGTTTCTGACACAGTGAAATGACAAAAACCTATCACTCAGATTGGCAGGTTAAATATATAGGTACTAGTACAAAAATTGACACAGTAAAGTATTTGATATATATAGGGTAAAATTTTATAAGAAAGATCTGAAATATTAATTGTTGGATGCATTAGGCAATAATAAAAAATATCCTGGATTGATATTCCCTCCTGTCCGAACATTTTCAAACCCTTCAAACAGTCTGTGTGCCAAAAACTTTTTCTTTCACTAGCCCTGGGCTAGTAAGGTCCTGTGTAGTACTAGCCTGAACTCAATTTCACCAGCCCTAATAAAAGATTCTATATTCAAAATGTACAATTTGAACTTGCCCACCAGGCTGGTGACTTCAAATTTTTACAAGATTGAGACTGATTTTACTACAGCTAGTAGCTAACAGCACAGACTGCTTCATCAAATTAATTTTTATTTTTGCTCATTTATAGTTATTAAGTCTCCCAAACGAAGTTTGTGGAGACTTATTGTTTTTGCTCCGTTTTTCTCTTTAAAAATTTACAGCATCTTTCAACAGAAATTATCTAAAATGAAAAATAAAATTTGCCCTTCAGCCCTGAATTTGTCAAAAAATTGGATGAGAAATATACATGTATTGTTTGTAATTTCAGGGAAATGCTACATGTCCTGTTTGTAGAGTTGAGGTTCGAGTTTAACTGTGTTCTTAAATTGACTTGTGCAATAGAAAGATGGCAGGATTAGTGTTGTGAGGTACATGTGCAATGCAGTATGGGAATTGGAACAATAGAAAATCTTGTACATTTCATTCTAAATTGGCATATAATTATTGTACTATGCATGTAATCAGATATTTGTGTGATTGTAATTGATTTTCTGATAACCATTTTTAACTATTACTCCTTTGGTTTAAAGGATGGAACAAAAATATTTGATGTCCTATTAAAGATATCACAGATACTTAGTATGGTAAAAAGATATATATTGTAGCATAGATATCAGTGGAATACCTATCAGAATTTGGAAAAGATTCAAAAACACTACATGACAATTCATTAATATCCAGTACCTTTTTTCCAGGATTCAAAAATAGGAAATATCTATCAGTTGAAGAAAATTACTGAATTTTGATGAGTAAATACTAAAAATGAACAAATATTAAGCTATTAAAATCACAAGTCAGTAATTTGATATCAGATTTTTTCTGTTTACTTAATTCACAAAATTTGTATGTTTTAACAGCTAGATAAAATTCAAACTTCTGAAGATTCTATAGTTATAATAGAAATTTTTATCTTCTACCTTCTTTCAGTCAAGAAGGTAAAATTTTATTAATTTATGTTTCCATTTTATTCATTGTTAAATTTGAAAGAAAAATCCTAAAAAAAATTGAATAAGACCTATTTTTTAATAAATTTACATATATAATGCCAAAACAGAAAATGTTGCCAGAAATTATAGATGAAAAAGGCTTTTCCAATGAAGAAAGTAAAATTTACATGATTTTATCAAGTTTCATTGTTAAAAAGTCTAAAGCTAAAACAAGCTCATACTTGTACCAACACCACACTATACATACTGTAAACTGGAAAATTTTTGTGGCCATTTTATTTTCACGATTTTCGCCTTTGGAATGAAAGCGTGAAAATAAAAAGGCGAGAATATACTTGCCTATTATTGAAGTCAATGGTCAGGAATTTGGCAGTGCGAAATCAAAACTGTGTGAACTACAATCCTGTCAATTTACTGTGAAATAAAGACGGTGTGAAAAATTCCCGGTTTACAGGATAATCTGGATTTATGAAGAAAAATGTTATGTACATCTATTACCAATATGTACAAATAACAAAGGTGTGTGTTCTGTACAGTGCTATAAATTATTTTTGTAAAATAATATTTCTTTTATGTAGGGTTATCTTTGACTGATTTATTGATCTTCTATTTGCTTGTTTGTTTGTGGGTGTGTAAGAAATGTTGTGGCTCTGATGAATGAAAATTCATAAATTCTGTTGTGCCCAGCAATTTATTGATGTACTCCAATAATTATGACGTCAGTAGCCTGTTGGAATTGATATAATATATGAAAAATGTGACTCTTGTGTTCAACAGGCTTAAGGCAGAGATTTTTGTTCTGATGATCATTTTTAGTTTGCCTCAATGTAGTTGAGGGGGACTATTGGAGTACCCCTGGTGTCCATGTCTATGTCTACCTCTACTTCAGCGTCGCATTTGGGCGTATATCTCCAGAACTGCATGGTAAGGTAATCAAACTTTGCATTTGGGTCTCTCTTAAGTATATTTTATGCTTGATTGATTTACATTCAAGTTTTCAGACGAGTTCAGATCTAAGTCACTATACATGTTGGGATCATGTAACCTTGCATATGCATGCAACTCTGATGGTAGGTCAGCATCCAGGCAAAATTAGGTCACTTTGACCCATATTTTACTCGATTGATTTAAATTCAAGTTTTTGGACAATTTCAAATCTCAGTCACTTTACATGGTAGGATCATATAACCTTGCATATGCATGCAACTCTGATGGTAGATCAGTATCCAGGCAAAATAAGTCACTTTGACCTATATTTTATGCATGAGTGATTTACATTCAAGTTTTCCGACAAGTTCTGATTTCAGTCACTATACATGCAAGGATCATGTAACCTTGCTTATGCATGCAACTCTGATGGGAGGTCAACACCCAGGCAAAGTTTTGTTACAGTGACAATGTGCCATAACGAGGCAAACTTTGTAATCATTGATTAAATATGTTTTAATAGAAGGATAACTGTATGATGATAAATCTGTGTGTACATTTTTGTTGGGTACCAGAATTTAATTTATTTATATTTTGTTAAAGAAGTGATTCATGTATGTAAAATATGTTTATACATATACATGTATTAAAGTTTAAAATGGTCTTTAGTCATTAGTTTTACTTTATGAGAAAATTTATGAGAAAATTTTTTTTCAAAAATGAAACTTTGAGTTATAGAATTTAATGGTTGAATAATTACTCCAAGGAGATTTAATTAAAAAAATTCATGTCCTTAAAAATGTCAGGAAATTAAAAAATAATATTTTAACCTATTGAATGAAAGAATGGCTGCTAAAACTGGAAAAGTTATTGATCTCCTTTGTACCACTGTGCATTTACAAAGAAAGCACTACAATGTTCACTTATATCATATTATTGCCCCAGTAATGAAAATTTTTATGCCCCGCCCACGAATGTGGAAGGGGCATATAGTGTTACCCTTGTCTGTCCGTACGTCTGGTTAAGTTTTGCGTTTAAGTACATTTCTCTGAAACTGTAAGAGGTAGAACAATAAAAGTAGGCCAGTAGGTAGATATTTGTTAGTACTACAGAGTTCACTAGGTAGTTTGACTCTTTGACCTACCTTTCATGCTTGAGTGACTCTGGTTAAGTTTTGTGTTAAAGTCCATTTCTCAACAACTATACATTATAGGACAATGATGTTTCATCAAATTAATTGCCTTGATGAGTACTACCAAAATCATTGACAATTAGGTGGCTTTGACCTACATTTTATGCTTCAGTGACTTTGGTTAAGTTTTGTGTTGAAGTCCATTTCTCAACAACTACACATTATAGGACAAAGTTTCATCAGATTAATTGCCTTGATGAGTACTACCCAAATTATTGACAATAAGGTGGCCTTGACCTACATTTTATGCTTCAGTGACTTTGGTTAAGTTTTGCGTTAAAGTCCATTTCTCAACAACTGCACATTATAGGACAATGATGTTTCATCAAATATATTGCCTTGATGAGTACTACCCAGTTCATTGACAATTAGGTGGCATTGACCTACATTTTACGCTTCAGTGACTTTGGTTAAGTTTTTGGTTTAAGTCCATTTCTCAACAACTACACATTATAGGACAATGATGTTTCATCTGATTAATTGCCTTGATGCGTACTACCCAAATTATTGACAATTAGGTGGCCTTTACCTACATTTTATGCTTCAGTGACTTTGGTTAAGTTTTGCATTTAAGTCTATTTCTCAACTACTATGTATTGTAGCATCATGATATTTCATTGTAAGATTCATCTAAAAGAGATCTGCGCATTTCAGCAACAAGTGGATGTCCATGACCTACATTTTATGGTTGAATGACTTTGGTTAAATTTTGCATTTCATCACAATTCTGTAATGGGGAACTAATTTTATGAATGATTGACTTGGGTAAATCTGTGCGATTAATTTATTGGCAGGGCATCCGTGTCTTACAGACACATTCTCTAGTTTCTAATATCATTGATTTACAAGAATAGATACATAATTTTGCACATCCTTTAAATTGGATTAACTGAAAATATTGTTTATTTATGACAAAATGTTAGGAACTTTTTCTGTAGTGTAGTGAATTTTGATCAGGTTAAATTGCCACCTTTTAGTTGCTCAAGAATATAAACTGACCTCTATTGAAAGGTCAATCCTGCTTATTGTACCTTATCTGTAGTTATGTAACGCATTACTAGTTGTGAAGGCTACTCATGTGTTCAGGTGAATTATATACATATAAATCAATACACTTTGGAATAAATATGTTAGGTCAGAAACAATTAAGTTTAAGGTCAGAAACAATTAAGTTTACAGTAATTATAATTTCAAATTTCAGATTGGTAAATTCGAAATGTAAAGTGTTTTTGTTTTTTTTTCACATCTATCTTAATATCAAAATACACTTTTAATGATGAAATAAATGTATAAAAAGTGCAGATTTTTTTAAAACAAAATTAGTGGACTTATAATTAATTCCATATTTAAACAGCCCTATCACACTTACAAGCACTGAACACCAGCCTTGAATGAATTTTAACTGTGTGAATAATCAAAATCGTTCATTAGATTTTCAGTATCAATCTTGATGCATTTTTCTGCCGAAGTATTGTAATTGCACTTCATAAACAATTAATGATAGAATAGTTTTTATGGCACCTGTTAATATAAATTGTCAAACTATTGCCCTCAAAATCAATCTCCTTTTCTGTGCTGTGCACTTTGATTTTTAATTACCAAACATGGTGCAAATCCAATCACAAAGGAAATAGGTAATATCTGCAAAGGTAGAAGTATGTATATTCATTACACTGGAAAGGGTTCCTGTAATTATGTGGCATTTACGTGATCTCTGAATTTGCTTCACCAAAAAGTATGTAAATAGTAGGTATCTTCTGCTTTTGATCACTTGTATAGCCGTAGCTTATAGCAGTTTGACATGTATCACGATAAAAGCAAAAGCTGTAATACATTTTCTTGAACCTGATCTGCTTACCTTAAAAGTTGCCCTCAGGGAAAGGTCAAGGTCATAATGATGATGGTTTCAAATCCAGCTCACCACCTGGTAGATTTTCTAATGTCCTTAAAAGGATATTATTCATGAATGTTAGCGTTCGGAAATAGGCCTCTAGATATTTTATGTTATACAGCTGTGAATTAATTTCAGTTCTGCATGGTATCTCCACTTATGTTCTAATTCGCCATGCTCAAACTAACATAAATTATTTAGTAAATAACAACTCAACACATATATCAGATGTGAGCCCTCCTACCGAGTAGCATACTTTATTTACAATAAAGTTCAATTGTCCATCAAACAGGCTCTCCCAGCCACAAGCTCTCCCAGCAACAACAGGCTCTCCAAGCCACAAACAGGCTTCCAAAAACACTGATTTAGCCATTCGACTAACTTATAGTCAACAAAAGCACACAATATTTTACATAAGTTCACCGTTCTACAAAAAAGAAAAACTAAATTAATTCATGGATGCAACATAAAAAATTTTTACATTGACAATTTTCAAGGGTGGGTGGGTGGGGGTATGCTACTTGTAAAGGCAAAACTTCGAATGAATACTTAAAAACTTAAACCGAATTTATATCGCGTGTATACATGACTATCTTACCGTTCGAACACACCTTTACTGCAATACGACAATTATTGTCCAATAGGAACCTGTCAATACAAATAGTATTAACTGCATTGCGACAATATGACTTCCAATCAAATTCAATACGTCAATTCCTACTGTCCAATCAAATTTGTAAACAATATAAAACCGTGTTTACCATAAACACTGACCACGTGTAGAAACGTAAACAAATACATGTGCTTCCTTACTATTTATAAATATATTTATGTTCTAATTCGCCATGCTCAAACTAACATAAATTATTTAGTAAATAACAACTCAACACATATATCAGATGTTAGCCCTCCTACCGAGTAGCATACTTTCGATTTAAACAAAGAAGGTTCAAATATAGGTAAAGCTATAAACCAATGTTTTGAGAAACAGACAATTTTTCGGTTAACTTTTCATGAACATATCCATCCTTAGCTGTTTCAGATGCCCATCGGCCATGTTTCTTAAATATTCTGTCATTTATTCCAGCCGCTGCAGCGGCTGTTGCACCACCTGATCTCAAACTATGCAAACCGAATTTTGATTTGTCTAAACCTAAGGATTCGAGAGCACCTAGCAATATCTCTCTAGCACGTGCATAAGATAAAGGTGTGTTACCTCTCAATACATATATATTAGTTTTCTTGTGATATGTAAGTGATCTAAATATAAATTCATTAGAATTGTTTAGTATGTTTGCTTGCTTCATGTATGTTTCTAACATGTGTACCGGACAAGTCTCTGAAAATGTTCTTGAAATAAGTACGTTATTACCTTCTCTGTGTTGATCTGTCTTGCTTTTTTCAATAAATAAAGACATATACATAGGATAAAATTGAATATCAGAACTTTTTAGATTAACAAGTTCTGAAAATCTTAAAAATCCTGCGTAGCTTACGAGACACATACAGGCAGTTCTCCTGTCATTCAGTGAACTATTTACATTACCAAATCTCTTAACAATGTTTTGTAAGATTTGAGGTGTGATCGGTTCCTTCTTATTAATAACATAGTGTCCAATTGTCCTTTTTGCACCTTCTTTAACTGATTTGCATAAAAATGAGTTACATGGATCGGCAAATCCAGCTAATTTGTGAGACCAACTAATAGCATAGAAAGCTTCTTCTACTAGGGATACTGATTTACGAGTCTTGCATAAATGTATTAAATACACTGAAACATTATAATCCGAAGCCGATAAAGAGCTCAAATTATAACAATTACACCAACTACAAAAATTATTATTTCTTCATAGTATTTTCAGCTCTAGATTTCATACAAAATTCAGGCAGACATTTCAACAAATCATTTAACGTTGGATCCATATAAACAAAGTTGTCCGACCATCTACCAACGTTGAATACATCTGAAAATCGTATAAAAATGAAATCAATTATAAATACAAAATCATATATACAAATTATCTAAAATTCAAGAATCCGGGTCCGTTCGCCCTGGTTCACGTTCGCCCTATTACCTGTTCGCCCTAATCCCCTTTCGCCCTGGGTCCGTTCGCCCTAATACCTATTTGCCCTATATATTCGAAATAATCGTGTTTTAACACATATGTTGAGAATAAACATGTATTTAAAGCAGAAATAGTAATTACTTGCAAAATTTATCAAAAAATCAAGAAGAGTATTGGAAGTAAGACAACCTGATTATATGGTGGACGAACAGCAGAAATCAAGTAAAAAAAACGGAGACGTTACATACAAATTACCCAGAACCCGGAAAAACATTATCCAATGTAACTTGAAATGGAAATTTGTTGGCATTTTCCTCAACCGGCCTGAACATTATACCGATAACACTGCTTACCGGGGATTATTATATGTAAAGTTGCATAAAAACTTTAAAATAAAAGTATAATACTTTTTTCAACATGTTGGCACTAATAAACAATGAAAAAAATGGAGAAAATACACATGAGACAAATTCATTAAAAGACTTAACTATATCTGATCAACATTTTATCACATTCTAAAATGATAAATAAATAAAAACAGGTTGTAATACTAGGATAAAGCTTTATACCTTTTATGAAAAATAGGGCGAACGAACTCTAGGGGCGAACGGACCCTGGGCGAACGAACCCAGGGCGAACATGTAATTAGGGCGAACGGACCCGATACCAAAATTCAATGACCTCGCTTTCATAAAAGCCATGTCATATAGATAATAACGACCTCGCTATATATAAAATAGCCTTGTCCGCATTTAAACATAGTAATATACATTTACAAAAATTGATGTCGTATCAGGAACACAAATCCGACCTCGCTATTTACAAATATCCTTGCCGTTTTTTACAGTCGTATGCCTTAAATCTAACTGCTAAAACTTCAGATGTGAATCTACTAGTACCAAACATGGAATTTTCATAAAAATAGACTCGTTAGAAGGAAATTCAATTACTTCTGATACATACGGTTGAAGTGCGTAATCTTTTTTGAAAATAAAAGTCCAAAAATACGAAGAAGGCCATTTAGGCACTATCAAGGTTCCTTCTGATTTACATAATGTTAAGTGACTTATACATTTTGCTACTAAGTCAATTGGAGGCACTAACCAATTGTTGTCACTACCCCAATTCTGTGTGAAAGCATCAATGGCTTCGCTACCAGGATTCCAATATTTCGAATTAAATCTTTGTAATTTTGTATTTGTGAAATTTGCGAACCTATCTATCGTGTAAGGACCCCACATGTCATTCATAAATTCGAAAAATTCCCGAGATGTTTGCCAATCATCAATATCTATTATCTTTGAAATGAAATATGCCTTGCAGTTTTCTGATCTCGGTACCCACGAAGGTTTCAAAGTAATCCCTTCATTAATACAAATCTTAAAAATATTATAAGCTAAGCTTTGTAAATGCATTTTGTGCTTCCTTTCTGAATAATGCTCACACAGTTTTGATTATCTGTGTTCCACTGAACTGTACTATTTTTCAAAACTGATTTAAACGAAATCAATGCCAGTTGAATAGCTCTAAGCTCACGCCATGTGGAACTTAAACTTTTTTCATATTCATTCCAATTACAATGGAAAATCTTTTCTTTCAATTCAACGGTGCAAGCACCGGCTGCCACATTGCTGGCATCAGAATACACCACGACATTGGGTAATTCTTCATTCAGTAATCGCTTTGTATCGAGCTTTATCAAATTCTCTAACCAGAAATTCAATTCTGCCATAACACATTCTGCATGGGCCATACGAAATCTACCATCCCATGATATTCTATTCTCAATAGCAAAATACAAATGTCTAGTCATAAGGTTAGTAATATTTCCCATAACAGGGGACATAGAAATTATTATACCAGTATAATATATACTGGGCCAAGTGCCGAGCCGTTACATCTGGAAAGCGATTCATCACATTATGAAGCGAATCATTAGCACCTTTGATCCTTCGTTCAGGTATGGATAGTGTAAAATTCTTAGAATCCCACACTAAGCCAAGCCACTCTAAACACTGCACTGGTTCAAAAATAGACTTTTGTTCGTTTATTAAAAACCCAGCTAATTCCAATGAAGATTTAACAAAATCTGACACCTCACGGCATTCTGAATACCCCTCTGTCATGCCAAGACCATCGTCTAGATACAGAACAATGTTTACACCATTTAACCGCCAGTATTTCACCAGGGGACGTAGACATTTAGTGAATATATGCGGGGCTGAAGACAACCCAAAAGCTAACACGGAAAAACAATAAAAATGTTTGTTCCAGTAAAAACCCAAATAGGTTTGTTGATCAGCACAAATATCGATATGAAAATAGCCCAATTTTAAATCAAATTTAAATAAGTAACAGTCTTTAGAGAAAAATTGCTTTGCAACTCTCCAGTCTTCAAATTTGATTTTACTTTTTTCAACATAAACATTCAATTCTGACAAATCTAAAATCAATCGTTTTTTACCCGAACTTTGAATATGACTCTCTTGTCTCCCCTATCATGCTGTATTGCAGTGAAATTTGGGGTATTGACTTAAAATTCAAAGATACAGACCCAACTGAAAAATTTCATATGAAATTCATAAAAGAAATTCTTGGGGTTCATTGTAAAGCCCCTAATGATGCATGCCGAGCAGAATTAGCTATGTTTCCCATGAAATACAAAATTAAACATTCAATTATTGGGTTTTTAGTTCATCTTTTATCTGATGAAATTTAATAAATAATCATATTATGCTAAAACATTCTTTATTACTTATTAAACGAAGAATAATAGATCAAGGAGTTCAAGAACAAAATTCAAATATTAACAATTCGTCAAAATTAGAGTTTTTCCTGGATGTCTACAGAATGGGTAAGAGACCAACTTATGTTGATAAATTAATCAACATAACTGACAGATCCATATTATGTAAAATTCGAACTAGTTCCCATCAGTTAATGATTGAAAAAGGAAGACATTTAAATATTTCTAAAAAGGACAGATTGTGTCCACTTTGTAGTTCCAATATTGAAGATGAATATCACTTTTTATTTAATTGCAGTGGTTACGAAACCCAGCGAACTATATTTGAAAATAAGATAACAAATCAATATAAACTCTATATGAAAATTAATAATAAAGAAAAATTAAATATAATTATGAATAGCAACTCTGTTCAAATTCTCAAAATGTCTTCTAATTTCATATCTGACTGCTTAGAATATAGAAAAAGTAGAGTTCAATAATAATAAATGTTATGACATTCATGATTCTATGGTTTATTATCATATATTTCATTTGTTATTAACTGTCACATGTTATATTGGCCCTAACCACTTATTATAATTGAGTTTGTGCTAATAAAATATTTGTATTTGTATTTGTACACTAAGTGGATTAACTACAAAAGTTTGAAATGGCACTTTATGAACACAGCCATTATCTAATATTTCTGAAATAGCTTCGTTCACAAACTCATTATTATCAAGGGCAGATTTATTATTTTTAAACTGCATCCGCGGGGGTGTAGTAACAAAGGGGATTACATAACCCGATTTAATAGTATTAATAATGAATTTGCTAGCTCCAATATGTCTCCAAAAATCTATATGTCTAGATAAACTAGATTTAACACCTGATTTAATATTAGATATATTCACTTTGTCAAAATACTTAATATGTTCTACAAGAATACTCATTTCTTCCCCGTTTAACATTAATTCATCTACAAACTTAGAATACTTATCTTTTACTTCATTTTGATGCACTGGTTCCTGTAACCGTGCTCTTGTTTGCGTTGGGGCAGTTTCTTCTCCAATGTCCTGGTGCGAAACATTCATAGCAAATGTCATACATCGTCGCCTCTCGGCGACGGGTCCTCCGAAAGGGCTGCTGGTTGTGATAGTTGTACTGTTGATACGGCAAAGTTGCTGGATTGACAGTAGAATTAGAAACGCTGCTAACCGTTGCTGATGGTTTTGAATACGGCTGATTGCGTTGTTTCCTCTCCTTAATAGACTTGAGCGCCCGGTTTTCTGCTTGACGCATTCTTTTTTCATCCTCCGAATTAGACGCCAAATCATCACTCTCGTATTCTCTAACGGTCGACCAACCGGCAGGCGATTTATCTGCTATCCTGATAAGTTTGTTCCTCTTGTTGATTTTCAGTATGAGACCGGAAATTAGGTTGGTTGATTGGTAATGTTCTATAGGGATACGTTTCTGTAACTTGTTCAACTCGGCGATGACTTCAAAATTAAACGAGTACTGTATCTGATTTCCTTCTCCCTTTAGTTTCACGGATACCTCTTTCTTCAGTTTAGTAGCAAACGAGTCGTGTCCGGAATCCAAGTCGTTTTTCAGTGCAGATATTTTAGAGTCGAAATAAGATGTTATCAACTGGAACGTATTGTCAGATATCTGATGTGGCTGTGCTGTTCCTGCAGTGGCAATATTAGATGTATTCTGTACTGTTACTGTATTCTGTGTTGTTGTAGACACTTGATGTTCTAACAATAAATCTTCGTCTTCAGAACGTGGATCTGTCATTGTAGAATTACACTACACGGGTGGTATGCTACTCGTAAAGGCAGAACTTCGAATGAATACTTAAAAACTTGAACCGAATTTATATCACGTGTATACGTGACTATCTTACCGTTCGAACACACCTTTACTGCAATGCGACAATTATTGTCCAATAGGAACCTGTTAATACAAATAGTATTAACTGCATTGCGACAATATGACTTCCAGTCAAATTCAATACGTCAATTCCTACTGTCCAATCAAATTTGTAAACAATATAAAACCGTGTTTACCATAAACACTGACCACGTGTAGAAACGTAAACAAATACATGTGCTTCCTTACTATTATAAATATATTTCCTCTATTAATGGAGTTGGAATTGAGGAAAAGCACCATATTGTTTGTCACACTAAAATCAAACTTGAGATCTAGATTGCCGTTGATCAGCATTATACTTAGGTTGATTAGTCCATAATACATCAAATATGACATGAGCATTAGGGAAAGTTGTGGTTTCTATAATACCTACAATATATTCATTGCCAGCAAAGCCAACCACCTTTTAGTGCAGACTGCACTTTGATTGAAAAATAATGGACTAAAGGTCCTTAACAAAGATTGCTCATTTCGTTCCGATCCGATAAAAAACATGGCCGCCAGCACGGAACATAGTTTAACATTGGCCCTATGGGAAATTCACATTTTCATCTTCTCCTCTGAAACCACTGAAGCAAATTCAACCAAACTTTACAGGAATGATG
>MJUU01028171.1:0-15399 GCA_002080025.1 Modiolus philippinarum
TTGGAAGATTTAGTTTTAAAAATTGGAAAGAATTATCTCTCTTAGCTCGTCTCTCATCATTTTACCCTTGGATATCTGTCATCAATATCATAGGTGGCCTTCACAATATAAATTTTCATCTGATAACCTGCTAAAACAGTACTTATACAAATAAAAAAATCATTGGTTACATTGAACTAGATGCTATTGCACAGATCAATTTAACAAAGGTGCGTTTTTAAATTACATGACCATTCATAGTTCTGTTTCTGAATTAAAATTATCTCTTAGGAATTTTCAAATACCAAACAAAAAACACGTTTTTCTTTGTCACATGTTACTCAGCTCTAATTGTCAAAGTAATAAACAATACAAAAACATGATATACCTTGTATATAAATTAACAGAATCGTAAACAATTTGAAACTGCTAATGAATGGTCAAGAAAAATCATATTAAATAAAGAAAAAGTTATTGGTGTTCCTTACATCAAATCAATACAGATAAGAATCCCACGTTACAAAACAAGACATCACATAGTTTTCTAGCAAAAATGAATAAATTTATATAAATTCATAAAATTGCCATGTTTAAACAAACAAAAACATATATAACCTCTCACTGATACTGCCGATGTCTACTGAAATGTATGATGATTCTTGACCAAACTCTTGGGGAAGTTTGAGTTTGATTATTTTTCTTCCGTAGTGCGATAGTGTTTAACAGCAGACTAGGCTCCATGAGCTAGCCAAAAGTATAGCAGCAAACACCCTTGACCAATCTTTCAAAATTAAGTATTGTCATTTTCTCTCCTTTCAAATTTGTGGTCATGGAATTAGAAATATATAGGAAAAAAAAGGGAAACGGGGAATGTGTCAAAGAGACAACGACCCAAAGGGGAGTAATAACAACTCAAAGCCACCATAAGATCTTCAATGAACGGTGAGGAAACCCCACAACCAACGGCAGGTCGGAGTTGGGTCCACCTGTATTGGGTTTTATTCGTATGTTTATTATACTATAGGAAAACGGGATAGATAAAGGGGAGGTTTGGACAGCCATTAACGGTTTAACTCTACCGCTGGCTTTTTCTAGTGCCGGTATCAAGTCCGGCTATCCCGAGTTGCTATCGTTGTTAACGTTTGTCTTTTTTCTTGTTTGTATTTTTTCTGTGTAGTTCCCTTGCAGATTGTGGCACGTGACTGTAATTTTCAACCATTGTAGATGTTTCATTTTATCCCCTGATTTACAAGTTTTCTTCAATATTTTGCACTTTTGATTTCATTTGTACATTGTTGTGCATCCACATGCTTTCATGAGGACACTTTTTGATAATATTATTTTCTCTAATTTCTGCCCCGTTTTCATGTTTCCTGAACAGTGGGAAAAATCGTTTCTCCTCTCTAGAGAGAATGTTGTTTTTCGGCAAGTAATTGGCTAAAATTCAATTATGACGTCAAATATGTTTGCCGTTTTCCGACTTTACCATTGTGACGCCATGAAAAAAGGCGACCATGCCTGATGACGTCACGCTCAAAGAACACATTTATTTCAGATTGTCGGAAAAGGGGGGGTCATTTTCTTGTCCAAAATCACCTTGAAATCATTAGAGAAATAAAATCCACAACCGTATCTCGTGAGAAACGATATTTCTACACTCTCGATAGTTAAATTTTCAAATATTTTAAACTCTCGGCAAGCCTCGAGTTTAAAAATTTGAAACTTTAACTATCTCTAGTGAAGAAATGTCGTTTCTCACTCGATGCAGTTGTGGATTCTATATATAATAGTTTTCCTATAAATTCAAGCGGTGTTTGCCACGATATGCTTATTCCCTGTCTTAAATATACCTTTTAATATTGACAAAAACTATTTTTCTTGCTTTGTCATATTTATTTATCTTATAGACGTTCGTCTTCCATTGTAGTTAGAAATTTTCTGACCATCCATTAGCAGCTCGACATTGTTTTCGACTTTTAAAATTTATCATTGATTTATCTTTCGTTTGGTAATTTGTTTATTTCTTTGACAATTAACGCCTAGTACCATATGGTCAAGAAAACGTTTTTCTCATCTGTAAATATTTTCTTGAATTTTTTAAGGAAACTTTAATAGATACTGAATTATTGCTGTAAATATCACGTTTGAAGACAAAAATCTCTGATTAAGTATTCTGTTTATAAAATCAACGATTTCGAGACGTAAGTAACGTATATTGATTGATTGATTGATTGAATATTGTTTAACGTCTACTCAGCAATATTTCCGCTATATCAGGACGAGAGCATGTCTGTTAATAAATAATCACTTTGTGGTATGGAAAGGGCCATGGGACGGGAAATTCTGACTGCCACTGGAAAAGTAGGGTGAAATCGAAAAGGGCGGAGAATTTAGCCTTGTAGCCGATCACCTACAGACCACTCAAAAAAGCTTGCTACAAGGGTTCTTTAACGTGCAGGAAGCGTGGCATTTCTTCCAACACGTGGACCTGAGTTTACATCCCATCCGAAAGATGTGTTGTGTATTTATTAATCCCGCACAACACGGAATGGGTCGTATTTCTATATCCCGGGACCCTCGGGGTCAGCCTCCGTTTAGGAGGGGTCACACCCCGCAAGCCGGAGATACTAGGTCCTATTTCTATATCCCGGGGTTCCCTCGGGGTCCTCTGTTAGGAAGACTCATACTCCAAGCTCAGAGGATGCTGCGGGCCTATTCATAAGCCGGGACCGCGCACGGCGGTAGTAACGTATGTAAAAAAAACCAAAATACCGAAGTTACATAATAAACAGTAAATATAGTTGTGCTGCACACGAGTTTCAAGGAGTTACCTCTAAAAAATCAACAATGAAAATACATAAAGTAAAATGCACACGAGACAAATACCCTAAAAATACATGGTAAACAATGTTGTTGTTCTTCATCTGGAAGTCCCCATGAGGCCTTTTTTGTTTTTGTTTTTGTTTTTTTTTTTTTTGCATTTGCAACAACAAAAAATGTATTCTCCAAATAGAAATTCAATTATTTATGTTATATCAAGTAGGATTAGAATACTAATTTCACTTGAACCGAGATTAAATCATTTATTTACAAAATCGCACAAGCCCTTTCCCTGAAAATCAAATCGTGTACCTTCATTTACCTAAATGTACCTGATCATATTAACAAATCTGTGTTAATTTTAGAATTACATGACTTTTCGTAGGCGGGCGTGTTGCGGAATTCAAATCATCCAAATGGAGTTTTCAAATATTAAAAGAAGTAGAAATGAAGAGCACGTTTTTCTAAAGCACATGTTACTCAGCTTTAATTGTCAAAGTCAAAAATAGGAAAACAATGATATATCTCGTATATACATTATTAAATAAAATCGTAAACAATTTGAACCTGCTAATAAATGGTCAGAGAATATCTAATGAAAAAGAAAAAAAAATGTTTGACGTACCTTTTACATATAAAATCAATACACATAAAAATCCCATGTTCCAAAACATATCATATGGTTTTTTCGCCAACATGAATTAAGTTGTATAAATTTATGAAATTGTTATATTGGAACAAATAAAAACCTGTTTATCTTTTTTTTAAATATTTTGCAGTTTTGTGTTCATTTGGACAATCTTTATATTTTATGTGGTTACTTATTATGAATTTCATATATATTTTACAGTTTTTTGTCGCAATAAGCTGCTTCCCTGCTTACGTTGGCGTAAAACAACATCAATCAGTATTATTTTCAACATATACTGTCACGGGTTTTGTAGCGTGATGTGACATAAAGGGGTAAAAGGGAATACTGGACTTAGGCCGTATTTCTATATACAAAAAAGCAATACAAAGTTTATGATTTATTTTTGGAAACCAATATATATATGGTGTATCTTTTGTAGTCTTCTCCTCTCCCGTTATATCTTCATTGTTTGAAGGCTTCTATAACGTTAGCTCATATGAGGTTCTTTTTAAATTAATAAAATGTGAAACATTCAGTTTCCTGGATATTGCAATGTTGCTGATAATAATAGTACAAGTTTACAATTACGTATATTTTCAGTCAGAAAAACGACGTAAATTGACGTAAGTTTTAATGTCTTAGATTTATATTTAAAAAACTAAAGACATGTATTGTATTTGAAATTCACTTCCAGTTTTCTAAAATGAAATTTGTTTCTTTCTACATGTACATTTACAACATGTACTATTTCAACGTCTTATATTTATAGTAAAAGACACAATCGGAATATCACTTCCTTAAGTATTACAGCAGTTGACGACAAAAACTTGTTTCTTGTATCAGTACATTTACTGCATATCTTGCCACTAAAAATTACTCAATTTTTAAGTATATAAAAGAAAATCTACCTTCTTATCCTTCTGTATATATATATAATACAAATTCTTTTCAAGTTCTGTACAAGGTTTTTCTTCTCGACCCAAAACGCAGCCTTCTCCTTCAGCGTTACTTAACCCAAGACCCAGCTACGTCAGATGAGCGCAGCGACGTAGCACTCTAGCAATTGCTAAAATTTCATAATCTCCATAGCGACCCTAGAGCGATTGCTATTCATGGCGCGAAATGATCTCCGCCACTTAAAAGTTAAAATGCATTCATATCTCATGTTGCAATATATTTCTTCTGTTTCAGATTAGTTATAAAATAATAAAATGTATCTGTCGTTTGTGTTATTTCTTATTTTCGATGTTTAGAAATAGCCGCTTTGCGGGATCGATATCTGTTTATCCCACTCGTACCTCACTACATTTGGGAAACCCCGGTACACATGCGCAGTGACTGTAAAATTAGTGTATTGACGGAATGTAAACACAGCAATGCCGGCCTCACGCCGTGCACTTCAAAGGCGAAGAACAAGAAGCAAACGACATGTTTCAATAATATAACTTGATGAACATTGAAAGATCAACATATCTAATTGAACCAAGCCCTTGAAATAGATTGTCAATCTCAATATCCTCGTCAAAATGCCATCGAAGGGGGACGTAAGTTGTCAATTTCTTGAGTGATTCCAACATGTGTAACAACGTGCAAGTATAAAATGCACGATATAGCTGTAATATTTTAATACTTTGCGTACACTTTATGTGTTAATCAATATTTAACAGCCTGGGCAAAACGAGTCTCCATAAGCCATCAATACACAACATAAAGAAAACATCAAATCATCAATCAAATATGTCTAAATGCATGATCAGCTGATATGAACTGACTAGATATAAAAGAGACAAAATTTGTCAAAATATCAGTAAACTGGATCCTTACAATACCCTCTGCTTACTGTGAGGTCCTCCGACTTAAAATATATCCTTCAGATATACTATTAAAGCAAAATAAACATGGTAATACTGAGCAGTTTGTATGCTTGTTTGGGATATTAAGATCTGATGTCCATAGTTTGCTGTACTCTAGTACATTTACCCATATACTATATTGTAATAAAATTTATAAAACACCATTCAAGTTTTGTTATCTTATTCATAATTTTACATTATAAATGAAATAGTGAAGTCCACAATCTATACACACTGAGAAGCCAAATCACTGGCTTAGTACGGACGGTAATGTTTGTTTAAACGGTCATCTTGTCGGTAGTGATGGCTGTGGCTGTGGTTATCTCTACTCCTGTTATCTTTAATGTCTCTAAGCCTTAAATTCAGTCCTTTTAACTCATAAGCAACATTGTTAAATGCTTTCGTCTGTTCTGCTATTTCCCTTGTGAGTTTCTCAGTATTCTTCTCTCCTATTTTGAAGCACTTGTTCATGTATTCGGAAGTTTTCTCAAGATTCTTGTTCATCTCTTTAGTGAAGTACTTTAAAGTTGATGTATTTCGTGCTTCGGACCCTGATGACGATGATGACGAAGATGATGATGAAGATGATGCAGAGACGGTTGACATAGCATCTTCCTCGCGCTCCATTGTTACCACTCTTCTTTCTGGTTCTTCAACTTCTTCCTGATTTCCAGTTTCCTTTTTATCATCATCTGTCTTATCAAAATTGTTCATGTTATCAACTTCCTCGCTGGAAGGCAGTACACTAAAAACTTGTGCATTTAATACTTCTGGGGGCGGAACAGTTCTTTTCTTGCCAACATTCTCCTTATCAGAGTTGTACCTTTTTCTTCCTTTTTCAACTGATCTCTTATTGTAGTAATTCTTACTTTCATCTTTTGAGTGAATGTCAATCTCTTTCTCTGTAACTATATAAGCATTTACGTTCATCTTGAAATATTCAGAGGATTCCCTTTCAACACCACATCTTTTCTGAAGATCCACAAGTTTCTTATGAGGTGGGAATGAGTCCACGTGTCTTTCCAGTTCCTCTCGGGTGTCACATCTATAGTCACATAGGGTGCACCAAGACGGACATTGTTCTCCTGATGGGTGATTTATTCTAACATGGTTCAAGACGTATTTATAACTGTTGATAACAGGTTTCTTGGTTCCCCTACACTGTATGCACTTGTATGCATTTCCTCTTTTGTTTGAGACATGCAGGATATTTGATACCATCTGAAAAATACAATCGAAGAACATTTTTAGTCTATGCTGCCGCTCTAATAGGTTAAGACTTATCTCTTAAACAGTTACTGTACATCTATTTGAAACTAAAATCTTCATTCTCTTCTTGTTTTTTTTTCTTTTATTTTTAATTTATAATTCATGTGTATCACCACAATGTTTTCATTGATTCATGTTTTTGTGTGTCATAACATTTTCTCCATATATAAAAAATCTTGATAAATGGGAATGTCACATTCAAATACCAAAAGTATAGACTTCTATATCATTACTCATATTTACTTGTCTCATGCATATTTACTACAATAGCATATAACCTCATATTATGTTTCTCTGTAACATACATGTATACTATAATCTTCACTTCAATTCTACCCAGGGAGATAATTCATTAATTCTTTAACTCTCAATTTTTTGGTCAAAGCTTAGGCAAATGGGCAAGATACATCCAAGTCCTGTGCTATGAACCAATATACAATTATGTTTTACTCTAACTTCTTAAAATGTACCGGTACATATACTCCAATACTCTTAAGATGTAAGCTTATACAATGTACACACTCTCTGTGTAATATCATCTATATTATTCGTTTTGTTTTCATGTATTTACTCCTTTTGTTTGTTTTCTTGTTTGTGTTCGTCATTTTGTGTCCTAAAAACACTTCTATTTAACAAGGTATCTTTAAAACTATATGCTAATCATAACATCTCGTATGCATGTAAACCGACACTCAATAAACATATATGTTATGTACCATTCTATTCTCAGCAACATTTTGCGTTTGGTCATCGATTATATTATTTATCATCTTACTTATCTTCCTTTGTACCCCTCATGAGCTAACAGTTCACATGGTTTAGGTCAATAATTACATTGAAGGGTAATAAAACAACATTCAGTTTGTTGAAACTCTCTGTTTCTATTTTATTCACATTTTTTTAAACATATGTACAAACAAAATCAATAATAATTTTGAAAATACTAAATTTAACATTTAACAAAATAACTTGTTAATTAAACTTTTATCCAATATAAATTTATCATATTTATTCCAATTTTATTCAGATTTCTTCAGCTTTGTCAGTCTCTTTCTTTCTCTTGTAATCCAATTTGGTGGATTATCTCCCTTATAACACTTCAGTTTGTCATGATGTACTAGCTTACTGACTTTCCTGTCTATAAGAATTATAAAATTTTGATCTGATACTTTTTTGGTTACAAGATAGGGTCCAATATATGCTGGTTCTAGCTTTTGCGCTCTCCCTTTTATCTTGTTTTCATTTAATAGCCACACAATGTCACCTGGTGAATATGTATTGACCTGTATTTTTACATCATATATTTCTTTATGTCTCTTTATTGAGGATTCTATGTTCTTGCGTGCAACTGAATGGGCTTTTTGCATACATTCTTTGAGATGTTCGACATATTCTCCATATGATGTCACATTTTCCTGTAATATAATTTGTTGTACTTCAATATGCAAGTTCTGCAGGGATTCTCACTTCACGCCCTAACATCAGTAGATTAGGTGTGACGTCTTCACGGATTTGACATAACCGGATTTGACTCAACCCCGGATTGACTCACTGATAGTGTGACGGGTGCCGCTAGCGGAGCAGGACATGCTTACCCTTCCGGAGCACCTGATGTCACTCCCGGTTTTCATGGGAGTTCACACTATGAGTGCCTTAGTTCTTAATGTTATCTTTTTATTTCCGTGCACTGTAGCTGTCTAACGTCCTTGTTTTGTCTTTGTTTTTATCTGTTACCGTTTCTGCCATGTCTTTGGACTTCGATTTTTGTAGTCATCGCTTCCCTTGTTCCTTCGGTATTCTACTGCCGTTGTTTCCTGTTGACTCATGGACTGTTGATCTGTATGCTGACGCCAAACATCCTAGGTTCAGATCCCATTTCTCTTGTTCTCCTTTGAGATATGCTTTAATCATCCTTACAAGAGTCTTGTTAAATCTTTCAGCTATAGCATTGCCCTTAGGATTCTTGGGACTTGTTCGTGTCTTTCTAATTTCTAACAATTTGCAAAGCTCTTTAAAAATATTGCTCTCATAATTTCTACCTTGATCACTGTGCAAAGACAGAGCGCAACCGTATCTAGATATGACTTCATTCAAAATTACTTGAGCACATGTCTCAGCAGTCTGATCTGGTATTGGTATTATTTCCACCCATTTACTGAAGTGGTCAGTTACCAATAAAATGTAACGATTATTTCTTGGGGTTACTGGTAGAGGTCCAAGTATGTCTGTGGCCAGACAATCCATTGGAGCTCCTGCTTTTAAAGAACCAAGTGCAGATCTAGGCTTCCTTGTACTTGTTTTATTTTGCTTACAGATAGCACATTTTAAAACATAATTATTGACATCTTCCTTCATGTTATACCAGTAATATTTCTGCATAAGTCTCTGTCTTGTTTTCTTTTGTCCTAGGTGCCCTGACAATAAAGCATTGTGCGTTTGATACATAAGATCATTACGCATGTTTTTTGGCACTAGACATTGTCTATAAGTGCCTGTACCATTTTCTTTTATAAACTCTTTTGTAATAACTCCATTTACTAGTGTGAGTGTGTTCCATAGGATCCAATAATGCCTCGTCTCCGCACTACATAGGCTCATCTCTGAACTTGCAGGTTTATTATTGCTTTCAAGGGACTCATATATGACTTTCATATCCGAGTCATCTTTCTGGGCTTTAGCGAATTGTTGATTAGAGTATGGAAGGTCTTCTGTTTTGACTTTTTTACATTTGGTATTTTCTGCACCCATCTTCGATTGATTTCTAGTCTTTACATTTCTTGTACAGAGAGTACTATCTTCTTTTTCTTTAATTTCTTCTGTTTCACAATTTTGAGTTGATTCTTGGGGTTTGCTGTATACCATGTCTTCAGTTCTTTTCAGGCATTTCTTGCAAGGTCCACATTTCAGGTTTGTAGATGTATCCTCATCAAAACAGTCACATTTATCCGGGTATTCACACCTACTTAGAACATCTACATGTCCCATTTTCTTCCCAGCCTTGTGTTCTATACTGAAGTTGTATCCTGAGAGTACTTCTATCCACCTTGCTATTCTTCCTCTAGGTTCTTTGAGTCGAAACAGCAATACTAATGGTTGATGGTCTGTCCGAAGTCTAAATTTCCTACCCAAAAGATATTGTCGGAAATATTCTATGAAAAATTTTACAGCTAATAGTTCTTTCTGTGTGATACAATAGTTCTTTTCAGCTCGATTCAGTGAACGACTGGCATAGGCTATCACCCTTTCTCTGCCATTTTGTACTTGTTGTATGACTCCCCCTATTCCCAGATCGGATGCATCAACATCTAAGACAAATTCGTCTTCATTATTTGGATGCCCCATGACATCAGCACTAGTCAATTTCTCTTTTATTTCTATGAAAGCCTTTTCACATTCATTTGACCAGATAAATTTAACCCCTTTCTTTGTCAGATCAACCAGTGGTCCTACTATATTGGCATATGATTTGATAAATCGTCTAAAATAAGAACCCATTCCTAGTATATGTTTCACTTGTTTGACTGTTGTTGGTCTTGGCCACTGTGCAATTTTTTCAATATTATTATTGCATGGTTTTTACACCATTTGCTGAAACTGTATGCCCTAAAAAGGTAATCGATTCTTGAAACAAATCACATTTGTCTGGTTTTAACTTCAGATTTGCCTTAGAAATTCTCTCTAAGACTTCCCTTACTCTTATTGCATGCTCTTGGAAATTTCTTGCAAATACGACAATGTCGTCAATGTATATGATTGCTGTAGACCACTGAAGGCCTTGTAATATTAGTTCCATGGTTCTTTGGAAAGTTGAGCTACTTCCAACTAAACCAAAGGGCATTGTCAAAAACTCATATTGGCCATATTTTGTGCAAAAAAGCTATCTTAGAAATGTCACATGGCTTAACGGAAATCTGTAAATATCCGCTTGTGAGGTCCATAGAACTGAAAAAGGTTAAACCTGCAACTGCATCTAAGCAATCATGTATCCTTGGTAATGGAAAGGCTGGTGTATTGCGCGTTACCATATTGACTCTTCGAAAATCTATACATGGTCTCAATTTTGATCCAGATTTCTTGCGCACCAATACAAGCGGGCTTGCCCATGGAGATGTGGACTTTCGAATAACACCCTTTCTTTCTAGTTCATCAAGTGCTTCCTTTTCAGCTTGAGCAAGAGCAAGGGGAACTTTTCGAGGAGGCTGTTTAATTGGCAAGGCATCAGCTGTGTCAATTTCATGTTGTGTTAACTTTGTAAGGCCTAGATCATCATCATTTACTGAAAATGAATTTTTATACTTTATTAATATACTAGCTACTTCTTTCTTTTCTTCTTCTGATCTGTGGTTTGTTGATTTGATAAAAAGCTCTTTCAAATGGGCTGGAATAGAATCATACAAATCTAACTTGTTATCTAGCTGTAAATTGTCGCTGATATACCTGTGACCTGCACATTTCATATTTTCATTTGTGTTGGTCATTTGTATTCTCCTAATTTGATCATTTTCTGTTCCTCTTACAATTTTTCATTTTCAAGTCCAATATGATATATTTCAGGTCTAGTTTTTTCAGCAGTTGCTACTACTGCATCTTGATTTATAGAAACTTCTGTCGAATATGGATTTAATACTCTAAGTTGATTGGTTACCTTGTTCTTTACATCAACCAAAGTTCTTGACATCAATAATGAGTATTTCCCGCTGCATTCTGCTGTTGGTTCTACCAAAAACTCACTTTCGGTACTTTTATCATCCTCTTGATATCATTGTACATAGACATCAATAATTGCCTCACAATAACCTGGTATAACATAATGGTCTGCTGAGGCTACTCGCCTTATGGCTTCAACCCCCATTTGTAGGATAGGAATTTCTATCCCTCTTAATTTAATTATTGATTGACTTAGAAGTACATCACCAGGTCCATCTGGGTCATTTTGTAGTATATCCATACCTAAAAGGCATTCATCCTCAATTTCAGCAATAATAATTTCTTTGCTTAAGCAAAGTTCACCTAATTTTAAGTCAAATTCTGCTTTACCAAGCTCCTTTAAAGGAGCACCACATGCTCCAGATAAGCATGAGGATTTTATTACATTTGGTCTGTTATCCTTGTTTATTTTATTAAAGATTCTGGTGGACAAAACTGCCCTTGAGGCCCCTGTATCTACTGTAAATAATATAGGTACATTCTGTACCTTCCCCTTTATATATGCTCTATTTGATTCAGGTGTTTTATGTTTTCTATCTTCTACTTCATTTTGGTGGCCATTATTTCCTTGGGCTTTCTGTTGGCCTAATAAGGTCGCCCCATTGAGTTTAAAGAACTAGGGATATTGTGTTGATCAATGGACTCTCTATTGCCCTGGTTATTATAACTATATGTCTGGCTTCTGAACCTGTTCTTGGGAGCTCTGCAGTTCTTACTGTAGTGTCCTGGTTTATTGCAGTTATAGCAAACTGGTGTTTTCTTTTTCTCTTCCTCATTCTTTTTCTCTTCGGCTTGTTTTTCAAGAGTTAATATTCTGTTTTTTAATTGCTCAATCAGAGCCTTGGTTTCACTGTCATCTGTAGAATCCTATCTGTCATTATCATGTCTCTGATTTTTATTACTCTTTTCTTTTTGGTTGTTCAGAACCTTACTCGTTTTATGTGCACCAAGAGCATTTACTCTGTATGTCTTATCTGTGGTAAATTGAGTTATGCTGCCTTCATTTTCAGTGTCACCTTCATAATTTTCATCTAAATGACTTGCTCTTCTGATCTGTTTCTTCATCTTTCTGTCGTTATAGGGGTCTCTGTATGTAGTGAACTGCCTTTCACTTATGCATTCTACGACAGCATACACGGCTTCATCTATATCTTCTGGTTTCTTCATGTAGTTCACGAAGAATCTAACTTCTTCATCAATTAAACCTCTCACAAAACGTTCTAATAAGTCTTCCCTTCTTTGAGCCCTGTCTTTATGTGGGTATGCCTTGTGATGTAGACGTTTTAGTTCAGCTGCATACTACTCTACTATTTCACCTGTTTTTTTTATTTCTGTTTGCAAATTGTGCTACATACGATTTTGTATTTTCAATTATCCTGTATCTGTAGCTTAACTCTCTTATTAGCTCTCTATAGTTATTAAGTGTTACTTTTGGAAGTTGGGTGAAAACAAATTCTCCAGCTCCGCCCTGTAATCTTGGTAACAGTTCATCCAGCTTTTCTTCGTCCGTCCATCTTCGTCTGTGAGCTATGGCCTCGAATCTGCTGACCCAAACTCTCCATTCATCATCACCTGTAAATGCTGGTAGTTTTATGTTTGAGCCAATATTTCTTTCTCTGTGGTAAAGTTGTTCATCAATTTCCATTCTGTTTGGTCTATAAATCTCATTTTGGATTCTTGTAGAACGTATGTGTCTTTCGTGCATGTTGCCTGGTCTGTTCGTATTATAATCTAGCTCATCCAGGTCTTGATTTCTGTCAAATGCATTTACACTTGCATGTCTAGGTGGAAGGCTTATATTTCTGTTCATCTCTAAACCTTCCGTCATACTGGGTCCTTGTTGTGACATAAAGTAATCATCTGCTCTTAGATGTCTGTTGTATGGTCTTGGGTCTCTGCATTCAGGCATGTCTAGATTATGCGTACTTCTATGGCTTTCTATGCCTTGTCCGTTTTTCTGTTTATTCATATACAATTCGTTTGTAGTTCTGTGATATCTGTCACCCTGGTCAAGAGTTCTATCTCTATCCTCTGCTCTTAGACTGAGCATGGGTCTGCCTTCTATATTTTGCATGCCTTGATTACGATTTCTTGAGCGTTAGTTCTCATTACAACTATCGACCGCTACTCCTCTTTGTATGTTCTTTCTGGACGTAAGGTCATTAGTTTCATTTTCTCCTGAAAATATTCGGACGTTTCCCCTTCTTTCTTGGTTACTTTCAAAGCAGTCTGCTGGTGAATCCCAGTCTTCGTTAGTTTCTCTACCCTGACTTCGAATTAGTCTTGGTTCATCTCCGTGGTCCGTGATACATTCGTCTTGCGAGTCATTATTTTCGTTTTCCGTTTCTGATACTACTTTGTCGCTGTCTTGCGTCTTATTTGGTTTCCGTTTAGCTGGCATCTTGTGTGGTAAATTTTCACGGTTTTATACCTGTTTATTCTAATAATTATCGGGAGTAATCAACAATAATTTTGTTCAACATATCCCGTTTATCTCGAAACGCAAGTTCGATCATACGAAATAACTCGTTTCAGTAAATTTTGAAAGTTATATCGCACCCGGCTGCCACCATAAATTATGTCACGGGTTTGGTAGCGTGATGTGACATAAAGGGGTAAAAGGGAATACTGGACTTAGGCCGTATTTTTATATACAAAAAAGCAATACAAAGTTTATGATTTATTTTTGGAAACCAATATATATATGGTGTATCTTTTGTAGTCTTCTCCTCTCCCGTTATATCTTCATTGTTTGAAGGCTTCTATAACGTTAGCTCATATGAGGTTCTTTTTATATTAATAAAATGTGATACATTCAGTTTCCTGGATATTGCAATGTTGCTGATAATAATAGTACAAGTTTACAATTACGTATATTTTCAGTCAGAAAAACGACGTAAATTGACGTAAGTTTTAATGTCTTAGATTTATATTTAAAAAACTAAAGACATGTATTGTATTGGAAATTCACTTCCAGTTTTCTAAAATGAAATTTGTTTCTTTCTACATGTACATTTACAACATGTACTATTTCAACGTCTTGTATTTATAGTAAAAGACACAATCGGAATATCACTTCCTTCAGTATTACAGCAGTTGACAACAAAAACTTGTTTCATGTATCAGTACATTTACTGCATATCTTGCCACTAAAAATTACTCAATTTTTAAGTATATAAAAGAAAATCTACCTTCTTATCCGTCTGTATATATATATAATACAAATTCTTTTCAAGTTCTGTACAAGGTTTTTCTTCTCGACCCAAAACGCAGCCTTCTCCTTCAGCGTTACTTAACCCAAGACCCAGCTACGTCAGATGAGCGCAGCGACGTAGCACTCTAGCAATTGCTAAAATTTCATAATCTCCATAGCGCCCCTAGAGCGATTGCTATTCGTGGCGCGAAATGATCTCCGCCACTTAAAAGTTAAAATGCATTCATATCTCATGTTGCAATATATTTCTTATGTTTCAGATTAGTTGTAAAATGATAAAATGTATCAGTCGTTTGTGTTATTTCTGATTTTCGATGTTTAGAAATAGCCGCTTTGCGGGATAGATATCTGTTTATCCCACTCGTACCTCACTACATTTGGGAAACCCCGGTACACATGCGCAGTGACTGTAAAATTAGTGTATTGACGGAATGTAAACACAGCAATGCCGGCCTCATGCCGTGCACTTCAAAGGCGAAGAACAAGAAGCAAACGACATGTTTCAATAATATAACTTGATGAACATTGAAAGATCAACATATCTAATTGAACCAAGCCCTTGAAATAGATTGTCAATCTCAATATCCTCGTCAAAATGCCATCGAAGGGGGACGTAAGTTGTCAATTTCTTGAGTGATTCCAACATGTGTAACAACGTGCAAGTATAAAATGCACGATATAGCTGTAATATTTTAATACTTTGCGTACACTTTATGTGTTTATCAATATTTGACAGCCTGGGCAAAACGAGTCTCCATAAGCCAACAATACACAACATAAGGAAAACATCAAATCATCAATCAAATATGTCTAAATGTATGATCAGCTGATATGAACTGACTAGATATAAAAGAGACAAAATTTGTCAAAATATCAGTAAACTGGATCCTTACAATACCCTCTGCTTACTGTGAGGTCCTCCGACT
>MJUU01028172.1:0-13340 GCA_002080025.1 Modiolus philippinarum
TTGTTCTTTTTTTTTCTGTTTGAAAGTTAAAAATCTGAAGATCCTTTTATTTCATACAAAAGATACTGTCCTAGGCAGCAAGGTCAGAGACATATAATTATAATTATATGTCTCTGGCGAGGTTAAGAAAAAACCGGAGTTTTATTATGCTGATGTGTGTGATTAGGATTATGTGTCTTGTGCTTTTTTTTACTAATATGGAACTTCTTCATATTGTCCCGACTCAACACGTATTCTGATGAGACACATGTGCTAGGCTCCTTATGCACTTAGGCATGCACGTGTCCTCATATTTCCACTAACTGCTATGTACGCAATCATATAATGGATCAAAACGTGTATGAAAAGGAAAAATTCTTCAGTCTTAGAAAAAAACGTTTACCACAAGTAATAAGTAAACAAATAACAAACCCAGAAATCTTCAAAAAAAATTAGAGACACATTTTCCACACACGTGTTTTTTTTAATTTTGTAAAAAAAAATTTTCAGTTCATTTTTTTTTTTCAATCGCTGAACTTTTGTACAGTACACTTCAAGTACAACATAATCCTTAGTCACCTGGTAACGATGTTTATTGTGGTTTGTTTATTCCCACCAAAACTTTACCTCACCTTCGCTAGGTGTGGCACACGCCTGTACACGTATTAAAGGTAAACGTAAAATTTACCGCACGTGACTTTAAGATATTTACAAGTTATAGAAGCAAAAGGTGTTATTATCATAAACGGTGCTTTGTTTGCATTATAGTCTAAAGAGGGTGTTTTTGAAAAGTAAAACAAAACTAATAAGAATTTAACAACGTTAATTTATTATTCATTTATACTGTATAATTATGTATTTCACAGGAAAAAAATGCAAAAATTTTGCCGATTTCCGAACAATCAACTACAGCTTCAAAGAAATATCAGCTTTTGCAATTAAAAACCTTTGCGCTCATGTCTCGGCTGTAAGCTTGAGATCCGACATCCATGGATATAAAAAGATATCTTGTATTATCAAATTTTCTGTTCTATCCGCTTTCAAATGCATCAAGAATACGTCAAGCATTTTTTAACTATCTTGTTTCAAATCTATAAGGCAAGAGTGTAACAGTGTATTTATTTCACGACAAATAATCTTTCCGGAACACATTATTTAAGCCGCGAGTATGTTACGGAATGAAGTACACTAGTATATCACCAACATAAAAAAAATAGAAGGTATGCACTAGGACTTGCTTACACAAGTTCCCCTTACTTCTGACAGAGACATATAAAATGGTTTTATATGTCTCTGCTTCTGATAAAACTGACACATGGTCAAGAAACAGAATTTTTAACATAAATGGAATAAAAAAAGTCAATTTATTAACCCGAATACATATATCTTTATTACCAATAAACACAATTTCAATAAGGGACTAGGGAAATGTAGATTAAATTTTAGTTCAATGGACAGTCGATCCAAGAAAGTAGAAAAAATTCCTTGTTTTGTTGAACAAAATGTGTCAGTTTGTTCCTTGTATATTTTCTTAATATCCTCTTTATTCCGTATAGTTACTGAGATGAAATCTTGAATTTGATTTTGAAATTGTACCTGGATAAAAACTTCAAGTGGGGAATTCTTTATATTTTATTTTCATACCTATTTGATAACCCCAATTGATAAAATATATGTATAGTAAGGCGTAATTTTGTAATTTGTGTAAGCCGACAGCTTTGCCCCGGGGAGAGTGACACGTGCGTATATTGAGACGACAGTGAAATATACACAGACAGAATGTTTTACGACTGTGTTACAATATACAATCACCTCATGCAGGTAGTCACACAAATTAAAAAATATATATACATATTCACATCTCTCGGAAATTACGGTAACAGAGATGGTTTAGAAATACAGCATTATAAATATTATTCTGCTTGCACGATTTATTTATTCTTTTTTGTTTAGGAAAGAATTCCTTTGAATCCTAGATTAATTTCGTAAAAATGATGAAAATACAGAAAAAAAAAACTAAATGCAGATATCAAGAGATTATTTTCAGTATTTGTATGTCCTTATCAATATGAGAACGAAAATAATAAAACGATCACCTATACAGATGCTAAAAAATAAGCAAAATATTTCGTTGATTTTTGAAAAATCAGAAAACCTGACTGTAATTCGAAAATGTAATTATAAATTCCGCATGGTAACACAATGTTATTTTTATAATAATTGTACGTGTCACTTTTCCGCAGTATACATGTACAGCGGTAATTAGATGTTGTGATATCGATTGTGTCGCCACCTATGCATACATGGCGGACCCCCAGTAGTAATTTCTTGACATTTCTAAGTTCGTTTTTTGACTTTATAGATAAAGATATAATTTTTTTGTCGATGTATCATCGATGTTTGATATTTAAATAACATAATATCAAATTTTGATTTCTGACTGAACTTCCCCTTTAAGCTAAGAAAATTTCATTTCATCATTACATCCTTTTGAAAAAGTATTTTATGATGCGATATACAAATTTCATGAATTTTAGAATAAAAACGTCTTAAAGAAAAACTTTCAGTCTACAGTTACGCTCAATTTTTAGAAATGTAAAACAATCAACTCTTTTTTAAATTATTTTATTATATCCTCTCGAATCAGTTTAATTAGTTGCAATATATAATTTTTCTGAATTTTAGCATAAATAAGGCATGACAAGTTAGATTTTAAGTCCGTAGTTTGAAATATGTAAGATTTTAAGCCTGTGATTCCATGAATCGTAGCATTCATAAAGTACGAAAAGTAAAATTAAAATTTGAAGTCTGTAATTTAAATTCAATTTTTAAAAAAGATTAAAACATATAGTATTTGCAAAATATTATTTATAAGGAGTTTTATGTGTTGTAAAATACAAATTTTATTTTCTGACGGAGTTATATGTTGCAATATTACATTAATTTCAGCATTTAAGGTTTGAAAAGTAAGACTTTCAGTATTTGGTTTATTTATGCTAAGATTCAAGAAATTTATTTATCGCAACATATAAAACTCCTTCAAAAGGATACTGTGAAATAAATTGTTATAATCTATATTGTTTTGGTCATGTGCTAACAATAAGTTTAAACCGCGGACTCAAAATCTTTCTGATCTCATCCATTGTTTTTATCGAGTCCGTGTTGTTCATTTGTGTATATGTGTGCGACTTCATTTTTCTTTTCTGTGGCGTGCTCATTTTATGTCTTTGTTTCTTTGTTTTTTTTTCGGTGTTACCATTGTCATTGGCTTGTTTGTTTTAGATTGACGGTTCGGTTCTTGCTTACTTTCAATACCTTGTTGAGGCTAAAATTCATGAACTTGGTATATCGCAACATGTGAAACTCTTTTGAAAGGATATATGAAATAAAATTTTCAAAAATTGTTTTGGCCTTTATAAAGATTGAGCGTGAAATAAGGACTTAATGCTCGCCTTTAAGACCTTATTCATGCTAAAAGGGAGTGAGTACCGAACCGTCAATCGAAAACGAATAGTCCATGGACAATGGCAACTTCGGAAAAAACAAAAGGAAAGAGATACAATGTACAGCATGAGTACGGCATAGAAAGGAAAAATAAAAACACACACATATACAAAGATGAAAAACACAACAAAATTCATGAAATTTGTAAATTGCAACATAAAAATTAGAACTATTCGCCAAACAACAAAATTATGGATGTAAATTTTTTTGTTCATGACTACACCCAAACAGCAATCTTAAATCCAAATTGTAGAATTGTTCATATATTTAATGCCTAAAGTCTAATCACTTCTATGAAATTGCATATATCAATAAATCTATAGTAAATATTTCAAAAAGAAAGCTGAACTTTTAAGCCCATGAGACACTGATATGCATGCAATAAAGAGAAACAAAACACAACTAATTCTGTATAGTATGTTTTCGGTTTCGGTCTCGGTTCGGATTCGGTTTAGGTTTCGAAGATGAATAGTAAAAATGTCTATTACTAAGGAGAGAACGGCGACGGTCAATAAAATGTTATAAGTTGTTGTCCAATCCTAGAGGTAATAACATTATTATTACTAAGGAGAGGACGGTCGATAAATTGTTATAAGTTGTTGTTCAATCCTAGAGGTAATCACATTATTATTACTAAGGAGAGGATGGTCGATAAGTTGTGATAAGTTGTTGTCCAGTCCTAGAGGTAATAACATTATTATTATTAAGGAGAGGACGGTCGATAAATTGTGATAAATTGTTGTCCAATCCTATTGCTTGTTATATGCAGTAAAATAGTATTAAAGTAAACTAACAATTACAATGTATATGTTTCAAAATGCACCAAAATTTTTCGCTATAAGTAAGCCGATTACTTAAATGGAGATCCCTGCATACATGGTCGCTTTAATGTAGAATATCGGCATTATATTGAGCCAATTTTTATGATTATACAACAAAATATCATGAAAAATAATATGTGTGTGTAAGAAAGAACCAATGCCAAAAACTCAATGATTGGTATTAACATGTAGTATAAAGATATTATCAAATGAAGTGATGAGCATAAGTCAGAAAAAATATAGCAGCTAATCTACTTCAAAATAGGCAGCTGAACCTTTGTATGAGAGGTCCTGCTGGACCATTGAGTCATATCCGCATATAACATTGAGAGTTCCCAAAAAATTCCGAAGTATTTCTTAATAAAATATGACGTATGGATGTAATGGCGAGTGATATAATTACGTCATGTGTTTTCGCAATAATTTTGCAACCAGAACGTTCAAATGAGGACCATAAGAAATAAAAGTATAAAGTCTCAACAAGATTCTTCTCAAAAGTTTGTATATACGGTCTTAGTCCATGACCAGAAATAAATGAGGATCTGCCTTACATAGTTGACTTGATAAAGACTCATGAAGAATCTATATAATGGAAATTCTGAATAGAGATGTGTTAAATTAGAAAGTAACAATTATATAATTATAATCTAGTATATTATTACTTAAACAGTGATATGAAGAATACAAACTACATGACTTTGTACAAAATTCTTGAGATATCATCTTTATAATCTTTGAAATTTTATTCAATCTTGAATGCACACCGGACAAAAAATGCCTTACGAAGAATGGCAACGGCAGTAGAATACCGAAGGAACAAAGGGGTGAAATTCACAAAAATCGAAGTCCAAAGACAGGGCAAAAACGAGAACACAGAAAACAATGACGCTAGACACAAAAAACAACGACGCCAGACAGACACAAAAACAACGACGCCAGACAGACACAAAGCACAGAACCAGAAACCACAACATTCAGAACAAAGGCACTCACAGTGTGAACTCCAGTGAAACTGAGAGTGACATCAGGTGCTCCGGAAGGGTAAGCATGTCCTGTTCTGTTAACAGCACCCGTCACACTGTGAGTGATTCAATCCGGGAAAATGTCAAAGTCGGTAGTCAAATCCGGGAAGACGTGAATCTAGCTGAAAATGTCCACTTTTATTTGGGATACTGACACGTCATATCTTTCAATGATGCTATGGTGACGGCCATAGAATTTCTTGAGGGATGAAATTAACAAAGGTTGAACAAATCCCTGAATAAGCAGCTTTTGGGACAGTGTTTTTGCTCTGTTAAAAAAAATCAATGTACAAACTACAAGCTCGACAGTAACAAATCAACTGTGAAATGTACACTCCATAGACTGGAGAGGTTGGTATATTGCTGCTAAGAAAGGGAAAGTTCACAATGGGGAAGTTCACAAATGTATATAGCATTCTACAGAACAAACGAAGCCATTAATTTATCTGTATCTGTTTCAGTAACTTTTAGATGAGAATATCATCAAGGTGAAGGACCCGAAATAATACTTTTAGAAGATAAGGACAGATGGGAAATACTGGGAATTCTCGGGAAATATTGGGAAATCATGTACAATACTCGCAAATATACTGTCAAATGATATGACTTCATAACTTCGTCGTTCTTGCTTCGGTATTCGTTTGCCAATGTATTTGTAGTGAAAAGTGCTGCAAATGGATCAGATATGGCTAAATGGGATTATGTAAAGGCAATTTCATTTTCTTCCACTACCATATGACTATTCCAAATAGGTAAAACAATAAATATCTTCCCACTTTCACTATTAAACATCACCTGCATTCAATGGTACTCATTCTACTATGCAATTGATTTGTCTAAGTGTTTATGTTAACAGAAATCAGATTCATTAAGGTACTAGTAATTATCATTGTTGTTTAATTTAACAACTAAAATTGTGTCAAAGTGAGTGTTAATAACTAAATCAACATAAATGTCAATGATGGGCTTAGTATGCTTATTTTTTCAAAAAAGATAACTAATTGATTTCACAAGGCATGTTTTATCTAAATTTGATATAATATGAAAAATACACTTTCTACGACAATTTTAAAAGGAAATGTAAATTTGAAAGTAAATTTTAACAAGGAGTTAGGAGTATTTTTATGTCAGGAGGGTTTTAATGGAGTCTTGTTTTCATATTTCCCAGTATTTTCCACTTTTTGAAAATTAGCAATATTTCCCAGGGCGGGAATTACCGCCAGTGGTATTTCCCGGCCAACCCTGCTAATGTTGAATCAGTTTTGATATTTTTTTTTTTATTAAAAACGATATTGACCGATGACGTCACTGATTCTTAAGTCGTGCGACTTTCGGCCAATCAGAAATGCCGTACTTTAAGAATGTTCGGTAAAAAGGAAAATGGCGTCTATTGCTCACGATTGACTTAAGCAGCATTTTGCAACATGTATACTTCTATTTCAAAATATCCGGAAGGTGATCGAAATTAAAAACAGGTGTTTTTTTTTCATGGATTTTTTTTTATTTCATTCTAATCATTATTGTTTTGGTGAAAATGTTCAAAGACGGAACTAGTATTCATTCTTATGTCATTTAAATATCAAAGCTAAGGTGAAAAATGTACGTAGGGAAATAACATTTCACATTAATAGATCAGGAGGGTTGAAAAATCGAGTCACTTACTTTACAATATAAATCAATGAAAATGTGATTGAACTCATATGATGTACCGATAGCTAATTTTCGGTGTGCAGAGTTATGAGTACTTACACAAAAGTAATTACAACTAGATTTGCAGTTGCAAGCAATAGCCGACTTTATTGGCAGCCTCAAAATCCACCTAGAAATCAATTTTCATTGAAATCGGACATTGTTGAAATTTTGACGTATTTTGGTGGCTTTCTTGAAATGGCGACCATTTTGAAAATTTCAAAAAAAAAAAAAATTCATACAACTTCAGATGGTCATCCAACTTTGTGCAAAGTTTGAAGTCCTAACCTTCTGCCATTTCAAAATAATCGCCCCGACTGGAAATCAATTTCATTGAAATCAGACAACGTTGAAATTTTGACGTATTTTGGCAGCCATCTTGATAATGGCGGCCATTTTGAAAATTTCAAACGCATGGCATACAATTTCAGTTGGTGATCGAACTTTCTGCAAAGTGTGAAGTCCTTCCCTTCTGCCATTTCTAAATAATCGCTGAGACAAGAATTATTTGCATAATAATGATAATAATAATAATCATCATCATCAGAAGAAGAAAAGTAGAATAACAACATGTGACTCCGACGTTGTCTGTAGTGACATAATTACAATTTCACAAGTTATGTTATCCTGAAAAAAAAATTGAACACTAAATGCCTACCAGTTAACATGTATCCTGATTATAATGCAATTAAACAATTACGGGTCTTTGTATCGGTCAATATGAGTTTATATATACGTGCTTTATATATAGCTTGCTATATGGTGTGAGGTTCCTCACTGTGTTGAAGACCGTACGGTGACCATTAGTTTCTTTGTCTTGAGTCGTTTTAACCTGGATATGGGATGTTGTCTCCTTGACATTTACCCCATTTCCTTTCTTTTTCATATTAAATAGACCTAAAATATTAATATTAATCTTCTCCTCCAGCGTCGGTCAAGTTTTATTTTTAGGTCTTTTTATGCTCATTTTGACCTCTACAAAAGCCCATAATTATATATTATAGCAAGCAACGGTTTGTCAAAAATGTTATAATAACAGGCGATAGGGTTGTTCAACTGACATGGCTGATGTGATATTTCATTTGATTTTTCCAAATATAAATCTTTCTAAAAAAATCAGAAATAAAAAGTTTTTTTTTATCTTTGTGATGTTAATGATTGCAAATATGGTTTGTGATACACATTATCTGCATATCAAAAAAATATTTAAGTGACTACACTATTAATCATTTTTTTCAAACTACTGCTGTTTTCGATCTTTCTTTCGAATAACCCGCTCTGGTTCTGCGATCTGTTATGTGTCTAGCACTCTCATTTGATATTGTTTTGTCATTGTTGTAATTTTGCGATGTTGCTTGGGCAGTCTCTGAAGGAGAGTTTGAATACTCGCATCGGTTGTCTCTATGTGGAATATATGGGGAACAAGACATTGGCGGTTTGTAAATGTCAGTCTTTGTTGTGTAAAATGGCCTCGAGTCTTGAAACCGTTCATTTACAGAATTTCCCATAACGTTAAGAGATAATCTCGAACCTGCAGGTATAGGAGATAATCTGGAAACTTCATCTGGCAACGATAACATTGATCCTGTGTATTGCGAAGAAAGCAAATTAGATCCATTTATGTCATCTTTGAATTGATTTCTGCTAATTGTACGACTACTTTTATCATGTCTTATGTCATTTGGTGGATCATTTATATTCCTTTCACACTGGCCACGATTGAATTTTTCAACTATCTGTTTTACACCTCTTGGTCGAGTTCCAAAATGTTTCATGAGTTTTTGAGGCGGGTCAATCTTCGATGTTCCTTGATCTGATTTTGCTGTTAATGGTGATCGTGGCTGAACCACGCCTTTTAAAAGAACGACGCCGTCATGCTCTAACAGTAATGGAAGCCAAACAACATAAGATGCTACATCTCCTTGTTGAGTATATACCCTGTATTGATCTCTATCAATAGTCTGGCCACACTGCAAAGGTTCAGCAAATATCATTGGCGGACTTTGGGTCTTCATCAACCAGCAAATTTCCATACACTTACTTACGTATTCTGGCAATACGTCTGCATATCTTGGTTTATCATTCCACTTCAGCAGGCGGTAACTCTGAAGGTAAAAGATGCTGATCTTATTTTTATGAATTGTTTGGAAAAAAGGAAATTTTCGAGATTTTCAATATTTAGATCATTTCTAATTTCCGATATTTGGTTCTTTAAAATCTTAATTTGGGTCGTTAAATTCTTAGTTGTAATATCATTACCAAGTCAGGATCATTGCGGTCGACAAAATTTCCGGTGGTTTCTACCTGATTTGTCTTTTTGTCTCATGAACTTTTGCTCTTGGCAACTCTGTTGGTAAGTTTGTTATTACTCCCTGTAGGACCCTTAAATGCAAAAACGGTCATAAATGTAAAAACAGTCATAAATGTAAAAAAAATCTTACTCTAAATGTAAAACTTACGCTAAATGTAAAACATGTTGTTATAAATGTAAAAATCAACTTGTCATAAATGTAAAAAAAAATTCCGCTAAATGTAAAAACTTTTCTGTTACCATAAATGTAAAAAAATAATTCCGCTAAATCTAAAAACTTTTTGTAAGGATAATATTCCCCTAAAGGACACCTTTAAGATTACACGACGTCAGTACAAAAAATGTACAATGCACATTAGTCGGGACATAAGTCAACCACCATGAGTTACAGATCAAATTTGAGTTTGGTTCCAGTCTACTGTTTTTTTGACGGAGTTATGGGCCTCAGACTCAGAAAATTTTTGTGAAAGTTCAGTTTTCCGGACTTTTTTCTAAATCATTGCAGATATTGATCTCATATTTTTATGTGATTCTTCAAACATGAGATAATAACAAATACTTGTATGTGATTTCTCTATATGGTCCAATGTTCCCCGCTGGCGGTTATTTTTTTTATCCAATCCAAGAGAAATGCGAAAATTCCTGTAAAGCTTGGCTGAATTTGCTTTGAACAGTGGTTTCAGGGATGATGAAAAAGATGTTTGTTCCATGACATGAGGTCTAATGTTAAATACATGTATGTTCCCAGCTGGCGGTCATATTTTTATCGGATCCAATGAAAAAGCTTCCTTTGTAAAAAAAAAAAACCTTCTAGACATTATTCCCCAAAAGTTTTGTTGAAAATGCCTCAGTGGTTTCAGAGGAGATGATGTTCTCCCACAGTGTGCAATGTACCGTTGCAACGTTGGCAACCATGTTTTTATCGGATCTGAACGAACTGAGCAAATTTGTAAAGTACCTGCGATACATCATTTCTGTAATGAAAATGACTATTTCCATAGGATCTAATGTTTAACCAAGTTCACCGCTGTTGTGTTTTTTTATAGGATTGGAACAAAATGAGCAATCGCTGTAAAGGACCTTCCACACATAATTCTTGTTCAATTCGGTTAAATTTGCTTCAATAGTTTCAAACTAGATGATGGAGATATGAATTTTCTATAGGGCTCAATGTTAAAGGATGTTCAGTGCCGGTGGCCATGTTTTTCATCGTATCAGAATGGAATGAGCAACTATTGCAAAGGACTTACCAGGCATCAATCCTGTATAATTTTAATTTGCATCAATAGTTTCAGAGTAGATGATAAAGGATTATAATTATGTTCAGCGCCGGCAGCTATGTTTTTATCGGATCGGAATGGAATGGGGCATTTTTTGCGTAGTTGGCCCCAGTTAAAGATGGCAAGTCGTAAGATTTGTAACTATGTGAACTAATAAATTATTAGATATATTTTACGAAAGGATATAGAGTAAATGAACACGAGACTATAACACATACGTAAACTCAAACTGGTATTACATGTAATTTTAATGGAAATTAATTACCCATCATCAGCACTAATCCCAAACATAGGAAATCCACAATTAAAAAAAAATATGCTTAAAATATGCATAAAATATGCATTAAACCAAAAGAAATCCAAATAAACAGTGATATGAAGACTAAAGTAAACACTACAATGGAGGGAGTTAAACCTTAGGTTTTAGAATTTACATAAATAGAAAGTCGATAATATCAGATCAACAAAAATTCACTTGCATGAGCTATAATCTTACGTACAAGTACACCATATTTAAGGAAAATAAAGAGCATACATCTCATCTTGCCAACTCCACACTGCATTGAAAGACTACAAACTCCTGTATTAAATATTCTAAGAAAGGATATGGAGTAAATGAACATGAGACCATGACCAATATGTTAACTCCAAATGTAATTAATCTTTTATTCGTTTAACAGCATGTTCAAACAGATTCTGACAGACCCGATGAAGAACTCTTCGAAACGCTGTTTAAGTTTAACACAAAAGAGAACCTTAGTCCGGTCAGACAAACATGTATAATGGCACGAGTGACAGGTAGAAAAGTTGATAAAATTGCCAGAAATTAACAGGAACTAAGGAAAATCAGTTTTCCTGTTAAAATCAATGTTAATGTGTGTTTAGCTTCCCACGTGGAAGACCTTGAGCTTGAGGATAAAAAAAAGATTGGCCAATGTCAAAAAAGGCATATGTAAAAAGTAAAGAAATGTTTATTCAAAAGTTTGTAAAAACATATATAGAAAATTACATATAATACGATTCATTCAAGGTAATGTAAATACAAAATTTACAATCTTGTAACTGGTCAGTCAATTTAAAAAAAAAGATTTACAAGCTGTTGACAATTATTTTGGACTACGCTTACAGTAAAAAGATTGTAAAAAAATTAAAGGTTATGTAAAATCAATTATTATATACATGTATTTCCTTGTTTACATACTCTGAAATTGTAGTGGAAAAATATATTTATTGTTAGAAATGAATACAATTAGTAATAGTATGTCAAGTTTATAACTATTATGATTGGAGGTTTATAAAATACAATGCCAAATACAAATCCCTGCTTTTAAAAATCGTTCTTCTAAACTAAATAAGATATAAGATATTAACCACATTAATTTCAGCCACCCCATTTGGATTGATAAACTGTTGAAAGTTTGGATCATTTCAAAATGTCACATGGGAAAAATACATTTTTAATACATGGAGTGGGCGGACAGACATCATAATACCGACATTTGACAGATTTACAATCTTATAAACGGGATCTCTCGGATCAGAAATAGAAGCTATTTCGAATACATTGGATTTATGAAACAATTCCACAGTTTCACCAAAAAATTAATAATGAACTACTACATCCAAAGAAATAAAAAAATATATGTAAATACCCCTTTATACATATTCTAACTAACTTAATGACTAACATATAATACAAATAAATTGTGCATCTATTGTATCGACATAGTACAAAAATAATCGACATAGTGCAAAAATAGTCACACGTCACTCAATTTGAATAGTGTATGCTTATTGACTGACTATGAGAAGAATAGCAAGTAAGTTGTCCTGTGAGATGAAAAGTATATCCCTAGACGAAAGTCGAGGGAAAAAGTCAAGGTATTCAGGGGGTATAAACTTTTTCTTTTTCTCATAGTCAGTGAATAAGGGTTTTCTCATACTGAAAAGTATTTTATTATTTGTTCAATTCATAGCAATTAAAACGTTTCTAGCCAGTCAATAGTTCACAGCCAGTCAATAGTCCATCCCAGTCAATAGTTCACAGCCAGTCAATAGTTCGCAGTCGGTCAAAAGTTGATATTGTGTATAACTATTAACCGGTAAAAGTGTTTTCTAAAAGTAGCAGCAATTATCTAAAAATGTGTTATAAAAATAACAAAATTTATTGGAATGAAAAAATACATACAGAAAATACCATATCGCCCTCAATCGCAAAGGAAAATTCAACGAATGTCATTTACTTTTCTTCTTAAATAAAATAATGTTTGGTACTTCACAGTAATTTTTTGTGATTATTAAAAGGTCGATTTCCCTATTCAGTGCAGAGAAACTGACTTTAAAGGGGCGCCCACTCTTCTATCAGTAGCTCAAAAGCATGTAAAAACATTTTAGTTTTAGAAATGTCAATAAAAGTTCGTCAACATTTTGGTCTGATCATTATAAGAAAGTATCTTAAATCTGAAACATATTAATATTGTGGGCAACGGGAGATGAATTCCATCCTTGTTCCCTTTACCTGTTGTATGCTAATATGGAAATAATTTCTACCATTGATAAGAGCATATTGATCAGCTTACTTCGAGGTCAATTAACATTTGTTAACTCAGATAAAATATTAAGTTAACACGTTAAATTAGACAAATGAACAAGAACAAGAAGATTCAATTATCGACTCAAATGGAACCATGGAAGTCGCATGATGACAATAAAAGCGTTGTTCCATTGCTTTAAT